>VWZU01015099.1:1363035-1439956 GCA_013397095.1 Sterrhoptilus dennistouni
AAAAAGTACAGAGACTTGGTGGTCATACCTCTCTCAAAATCTTTCTACTTCAAACCGCATCTTGGATTTTTCTTACATCCTTGGAAACCTTAGTGTCTTTCCATGGATGTGAATCAACATCATTCAGAAAGAATTGGCTCAGTGCTGATCTTACAGAGCCTTTGCACTGGCACAGTGACTTCTTCAGCACTTCAGTTTTTTAGTGAAATTCTTTCACATGTTTTGTATGATCTACCCATCTGCAACACTTCACAATTACACCTGGGCTGACTGCTGACCCACCTGTTCCAAAGCAGAGTGTCAGAAAACTTTTGCAAAGTAGTGTCCTGTCAGCATTTCTCCAATCCTCTTCCAAGGAGTATGCAATTGTTGTTGGATTTTAAATTCTCTTTTCAGGCCTGCGTATCTAAATAAATTCCCACCTGGGCAGAATGGTTTTTAAATATTTGTCTAAACCAGATGTGAGTGCAGTAGATAGCATTGGAATAGTTATTTGTAGCTAAAGGAATGCTGTGTAAATATTTGAGGGTCTCTTAAAATTTGGAGAGACTAGCAATTGGTCTTCAGCAGGCTTTTCTCTGGAGTTTTGTTTTCATATACCAAGTTAAAATAAATATATTTTCTGAGCTGATCATAGTAGATTTGTAAGAATTCTGCAAGTTTTGACCCAAATTGATATATGAGTTTTCAGAGGTAAACCTCAGGCTCTTTGAATGAAACTTAGAGAATGAGTTTCTCCCACACTGAAGCCAAGGGAAGTTTCACCACTAATGTCAAATATGCTTGGGCCACTGTTTTTCAGAATTCATGTAGAGATAACTATTCTGCTAGCACAGACTTTATAAAGCAAAGGAGAAAAGAGTTGAAAGGTGTTACCAGTCACCAGCAATGAAACGACACTAGAAAGAAAGCTTGGGGGGGGGTTTGTCTTGCCTTTGGGACTTACTTGCAGCATACCTAAAAATCCATCTGCACGTGTGGCTGAGAGAATTGCTGCCCTTCGGTGCTCTGGCACAGCCTCTGTAATACCCCAGGGCTTCAGAGCAGATCCCATGGTAGCCAGCTTTCTGTGTAAGCTCTCTTGTGCTCTTGTAATCAGAGTCCTGCTGAGGTCATTACATGATTGACCATTGATTTTGACCCTTTAGAGACATAGTGAGATTAATCATCAGCTGATCTGACTTTGTGTGTATACATTTTAAGGGGAGATGAGAACTTCTGAGGGAGATGCTGATCAACTTGCGAATTGGTGAAGGAAGGTGCGTTAGAAAACTAAAAGTGGGCAGGCTGCTGAAGTGAAAGAAAAGGGTCAATAATATGGTAAAGCTTTGAAAGTATACTTATTACAAGCTTCCTTTAATGCTTCAGACATCAGCTCACTCTGTGTCTGCCTTGACATGGATCTCTGCATGGGTGATATGCATTTGTACAGGTGCACCACATGGTTTTCATGGCACAGCAGTTCCACTCAGTGCTTTCAGCAGGTTGGAAAACAGTACTCAAATGTAAGGTGTGCAGGGATCCAAATATGAAAACTGAAACTTAGCCATAAGATCAGTTTAGATAGATGTCTGCTTCTCAGAAGATTGTCTTTGGAATACCAGTGGCACAGTATAAACTTGGCTTTACAAGTCTCAGTGTTGCACTTGAATCTTCCCAATAGATGGAAAGATAAGACAAAATCACAGCCTGGAGCATTCAAAGCTATGTTGTTGGGGTTTTTTTCCAAGGCAGACGAGGAACTCAGCCTCCCAAGCAACAATATGGTAGTGATTACAGAAAACAAAACCCAAAAAGAGTCAGGCAGTGTGACATATGAGCAGAAAAGAGGATCAGTGTGGGGAGTGTGCTGGCAGCAGGCTTGGTGTGCTGGGGCTGTGCTTAATGCAAGTTGCCTTCCTGGTGGGAATAGTGTGCAGGGACAATGGGAGCCATGGGTTAGTAGAACAAAGATGGAAATGAGGAGGAAATTCCTTTTTAGCACATTTTGCATGCTCAGCCACCTTGAAAGGTAGGACTACCGGAGACAGTAGCTGGATATTAATAGGTGACATTAAATAATTGTGAAGCATAAATGCAATTGAATGCTTCTCTCTGCAGCTATCTAGGTGTTCATTATGCCATAAAAAGGAGTTGGTTTTCCACCCCTGTGTGTACAGAAAGAGCTCAGAGTAGCAAAATTCAATTTACATGAAAGATGAAAAAAGATGAAATAATCTTTAAGTCATTTTTATTCTGTGTAATTTTATTGTGAGCAGATAAACTGTGCATATCTCATTGGTTCTGTCCAAGTTTACACTAGATGCTACATTATTTCAGAAGATGAAAGAGTCAAGGGTAATAATGCAAGTCCCTGTTTATAAATCTGTTTTGTTGCAGTCTCTGACATAAATACATGAAAGTGAAAAATCAGAAAATGAAGAGAACAGCACAGACATTCTCACAATGACTGTGGTTCACATAAAAATTAATCACTGAGGCTTGGTCACTGGCTGCATCCAAAGTTAAGCATAGCCTGTAGCTTGTCTGTAAAAATCAAATACCCTTTTTCAGTGTGTTAATGGAAATTGTTACTCGTGGCTGAGAGTGCACAAGTGATGCTTGTAAATAAGCTTCAGGTTTTCTTTTTTGAGTTGTTTGGGATTTTGAGAAAGCAAAGCACTCGTTCCTGTTTGATAATATTCTGCCTCAGTGAGAGGCATCCTTGGGGCCTCAGAAGCAAATTTATTCTGGAAAGCAAAGTTACTGCATAAATTATCCTGTATCTGAAAAACATTTTGATTTTCTGACTCCTGTATGAAATGTGATTTCTGCCTTTACCCAATTCTTCCTTCATGGCAGGATTTTTTTCCCCCAGCAGCCTATGTCATTAGCTTATCGAACAAACTGAGGAGATGTTAGGAGTATTAGCAGAGAATAATGAAAACCTTTTGAAATAACTTTTTGTTCCTCTAACGTAGTTTGGTGTGTCCACACTTAATGTCTGCTTCTGGGTTTCCAGTGGAATGATTAATTTGGGTCACTACATTGCAGCATTTTGCTTCTCCTGTGTCGTAATAACGGGAAACTTCTGGAGCCTTTGACACGTCTTGTTTCATGTATGCTTGTACTTTAAATCAGATGTCAAGGTTTTAATAGATCCTGAGCCTAATTATCTGTCCTCGTCTGAAGTAAATTTAATGTATGTCCTGTCTGAAACAGGAGAAGTGGTGTCAGATGCTTTTGTCTAGAGGCTGATATATGGAGAAAGATTCAGTGTAAATGGCTGTGTTTGCTTATTTTCCAACAACATAGTAGCTCTGACTACTTTCCACTTGGTACTCATTGTATTAGAGCTCCATTCATTCTTGCTTCTTTTTTAATTTATTAAACTGACTAAAACTCTTGTAGAAATTAAGTGGGTTCCTCTGGCGGGTAATAGGGAAAACCAAGAGACAGCTGGACAAAATGGAAGGAAGTACTCAGAGTTAATAATCTCTGATCACCAATTTACTGAGACTGGGTGCCTTTGAGATGAGAGCAGAATAGGCAGAGCCTAAGCTGAATACCTCTGCTGTTTGGTACGTGGGTTATGTGCATCTCCATTTACCAACGTAAATTGTTTTACTCTGTGTGCTGATGTGGAGCTGGTGCAGCAGTGAGCTTGACATATGGGGGACAATACCTGCAGGGGTAGAGACATGCCTCCCCACAGGGCTCAGCAGCCCTCCTTCCTGCACCAGGGTCTCTCTGCAGAATAAGACTTAAACTGTTAAAAGACTCTTTTGTGGCAAGGAAGAAGTGGGAAATGGACACACAGAGAGATGGAGGCTGCATGAGAAGGGCCAAAGGTGGCAGGCATCATCTCATCACCCCTGCAAGCAAAGCCCGTGGCTCAGGTTTGCAGGCTTTAGATGCCTTTAAGGTAGCAGCAGTGGGTTTGATGGGAGCTGCTCTCTGTGCAGCACTGGGTCCTCAGAGCCATGTAAACTTTCTCACAGATGGAGGGTAAGTGGGCTCAGAACTGGAGGCTCACTCCCTGCTTGGATCTGGGCTGCACTTGAGAACTTGCTGCAGTTTCCCCAGAGAAATATTATTATAGCCAAGGTGGAGAGTCCAAAAATACAGAGTGTACATTTGACACATGTTTGTTTTGTTGGGTGAGATGATTATCAGGAAAACTCCCATAAAAATATTTAAATTATTTAATATATTAACCTCTGAAAGAAAGTTTCTCAAGGTTTCTCAGAAATTGCTGAGTGGCTCTCAAGGCACTGGCATCTGACGGTATTGCTATCATTTTGGCCTAGTTTCAGAGATGGTAAAGGGCACAGAGCAATCAAGTGACCCATACATTTCCATCACATTGGTAGTATTCTTGTTGATAAGTGGAATCCAAAAATAAAAGATTGAGGCAAGTCTGATCCTTTCCAGGGAGGCATTTTTCGAGGTCAAGTTTGAAGGGCAGTTTAGGACTGATGGGTGATTTTGGTCTGTCTTTGCCTGTATTACAGATGTTCTGCAGTGAGATGGGGTTTGTTCTGGAAGCCTTTATCTGAGCTGCTGGCCTACCATTTCACCCACCTCCATGGGTGTCATAGACAGGCCAAGCCTTCTGGGGAAAATTTGCTACCTCACCTCTGCTCTTCACTGAGATTTTGTGCTTCTTTGGGGAAAAGCCTAAACGTGATCAGCAGGTTAAATTTTAAACTCTTGATGGAGGTGCCATAAGAGATGTCACAGCAGATCTGATCTGTAAACCTGGGCATGGGGACCAGTGTGTCATCAAAGGGAGACAGAATTGACATGATAGGCAGAAGATCCTCATTAAATTCTCTGCCCAATGGCCTCAAACATGAATCTGGGTCCAAAATATGAACTATTGACTTCACATGCCTTTGAGCTTTGTGCAGTCAATTATGTCTGCAAGATCCTGGGAGAAGCTCCCCGTCCTTCTCCTGGTCTCTGAGGTGGGTGAGGAAGAAGAGCAGAGCTCTTTCATTTCCTCCTTACTTTCCCTGGCAGAGGGACACAGCAGAGCTGCAGGCACATGCTGTGCCTTACAACACTGGCAGAGAGCCCTCTGCCCCATGCAGAAGGAGCAATCCTGCAGAAGCTCCCCTGCTGCCCTGTGTTCCCTGTGCCTCAGTGCTGCAACACCGAGCTCATGCCTCCCTTTACCTGCCTCTTTATCATCCAGTTTTCCTCTTATTATCCGGCTTTCTCTTATTTATGTCCCTTGTTAAAAGTAGATTTATTCATTTTAGAGTCCCTGTCTTTTCTTTGTCCTGGTGTTCATTTATTAGTGAGCCTCTTCCATCTTTTTCCTGCCTGACATGAAGTATTTGTAAAAGCCTTTCTTACTCCCCTTAATCCCTTTGGCTAGCATGAAACTCCCCTTGCTTTTCTGTTACACTTACTTTCCGTGCAAGTCTTTACTGATCCTCTGTAGCCTTGTGTGGATCCTCTCTATTTCCAGCATGCCTGCTTTTTTTCTTTAAAGCCTCAGAGTAGTCCCTTGTGAAGCCCCATCGGCTGCTCCTTCCTTTTCTTTGAATTTTTCTCTATCACAGGGACTACAACAGGCTGCATTTTCATTATAGTGCCAGTCAGGATTTTTTTGCTGCCTTTTGCACTTATGGCTGCTCAGAAAAGGGGTTTGATTTTAAGCGCCCCTTTGAGAGGAACAAGCTACATCCCTCCTGCCCACAGCTCCCCCTTTCAATTTGCAAATGAAAACTAATAATAAGGGACAGATTAAACAGCATCATGCCTGGGTGCACTGCTGAGAGAGGCTTTCAATGTGCTTGTGTCCTGCTTCTGCGGCATGTAGGGGTGTGGTGTGCAAATACAGACATATTTGGGTGTACTCTGACATCCCTGGGATGGCTTCCTTCACACAGATGGGATCTTTTTTCCGTACTTAACACTTTGTGAATGCATACACATCTTAAAACATCCTGTGCCAGTGAGTTCTAGAGTTTTATTAATTCTGTGTATCTGTTTTAGACCTCTGAGAGTTTCATATGATGTTCTCTACTTTAGAAAGAAATAAAGCACTACTATTCTGTAATCACTCTCTCCGTACTGTTTAAGATTGAATTGAGTTTTATCCCAGAGGCTGTTTGGTCTGACTACTTTAAATAAACACTTAATATCTTTAAAAAAACCAACATGGGATAGTTTGGTGTACATAAATTTTACCTAAGCATTTTTAAGGTGGACTAGCAACATTCCTGTGTTACATTTTTCCTTCTGATAGCAACAGGTATTTTAGAAAAAAAAAGGACATCATCTGTCTAATGCTGCAAGTGAAAAACATATTCAGCATTAACTTGGCTAGCATCCACACGAATATCTACTGCAAATGAAGTAATAGGTGAATATTTCAGTGACCCTTGGTGATGACTAATTCAGTATCCACCCAGTAATGTAGCAATATAGAGGTATGTGAATAAGGCATGAGGTTGTGGCCGTCGCTAGAGTGTCTGTAAGCCCTACAGCAATGCAGAACAACAGTTGGGAAACCAGAAACACCTTCCAAAAAGAACATGTGTCAGGCCCAGGGTCCCAGCCCCAGAGAATGATTCCAGATGACTTTCAGAAATGAGGTTATTGCATAAGTGCATAAAATGAGATGCCTGTGAATGCATGTGACCACCAGAGATGTGTGACCAGTCATTTTGAATCCGTCTCCTGCTAGAGGCAGAGCACCGCGTCTGAAATCCTTTTACCTCACTGTAATTTTAAGCAGTAGGTAGGCAGAGTCAAGTCACGCTCTGGATTCCAGTAATAAGGAAGCAAAGTGTCACAACCCGTGTTCCCTTTTTATTCCCTCTTGTTCTGAAAACCCCGTGAGTTTATTAGTGGTGCTGTTTTGAAGGGAAAGTGAACACTGGGATCAAAACCGACTTGTCATTTCCTTGTACATGGTGGGAGCCGAGCTGTGCTGTGGGCTTGACAGTGAGACCTGCTGAGCTGCACTGGTGCCTGTTAGGCTGCTTGTGTGCTAAGAAATAGGTAGCATCAAGTGGCTTGTTGAAATTCGTCCTTTGCTCCACATGAGGTACTCTCTTAGCACATGAAGGAATAATTCATGCTCAAGACTTCTTGGCATAGGTACTACTATCATGATATTGAGTAAGAGTGAACACGTAGGTAGAGGCACTGGGAGAAATAAAAGAGTTTTACAAAAAAAAAAAAAAAAAAAAAGGAGGAGAAATAGGAATCCTAGCATGGATGTAATTTGCTAAAAGCCCAGAAATACTGTACGTGAGATAGCAATATTAGTGGCATGCAGGGGAGCTGCCTCAAGTGCAAGCAGTGCAGCCACAGTCCTGGTGCTATCTGGAAAGGAGGAGATCATTCTTGTTGAAAAGAAAGTAGCTGAATAAGGATCCACAAACAAAACTGGGAGTACTATGGTGGTCTAACCTTGTGAAAGCACTTCTGGCTGCAAACAGAGTTGAAAATGCTTAGTGGGTAAAAATTTTAAGCATAAATAAAAATAGGCTTACGTTTGGACTTTTAGTAATAATTATATTAAAATGACACAATTCATTAAATAATGCAATACATTCACATCTCTAAATACGCAGCAGCTGTTCGCTTCTGTCAAACACGATTTCTTTAGGGACTGAATAGAGAAGAGTAACATGCTGGCTTGCATGGTAATGTCCTGATGAGCACTGGGCTGCAGCCTGCCCCCAACACTGATTAACAAAGAGTGTCTCTGCCAGTGCCAGACGCTGAAGGTGGCCCTCAGGCTGGGCAGGAGGTGCCAGCAGGGCAGAGTAGGATAGGGAAGGAGTGGATACAACACAGGCCTTGGAATTGTCCTTCTTAGGCTTTGTAGAAACTGAGCATTAAAAGATGTTTCAGCCTAGGGCTATAAGCAGATGAATTTGGCAGGCTGTCATGTGCTGGAGTTTAAGCTCATGAAAAGATGTTATTTAAAAATTAAAACCAAAATCATAAAAAAAATAAATAAAAAAATATAGAGCTGTGAATGAAAAAAGCCTGCCTCTTGATGGATGACTAGTTGAGAGAGGGAATTGTCTGAATGTAGTGTCATCCTTGCCAGATCTTTGGGTATGGAAGTCCTTGGCCAATCTTCTAATACACGATAATGGATATAAAGATACATTGATACACCAATTAATCAGCCAGTAGGAATATTTTCATTGCTTTCAAAGCAGAGGGTCTTATCCTTCACACAAAAACTGAGGTAATGTTTTGAAGGTGTAGAAAATAGAAAAGTCTTACCAGCAGATGATAGGCACCTGTGAAGAGCCCAGCTTAGAGCAGGATTTGAGTTGTTGTCATTGTTCGCATCATGTGGTTCCTTATCAAAGGTAGTGAGCTGCATGTCTTCCTTACACTCTCATGCTTTATCCAGAAATATAATTTGGACCTTAGTTTCTAATCACAGTGAGAAAGTCTTTGCATCTTCTACCAGTCTTTACTAAATTAAGGGATTTTACAGAAAAACATCCATTTGCAATAGAATGCTGATCCTTAAGATATTATATGTGGCTTCTATGTTTTACCCTTTCAATAGATTTTTACACAACATTTTGCTTTTACTTCTGGCAAATTTAATTTTCATATTTTATTGAATCCAGTAGCAGGAGGTTTGTAGTCCCTCATTTATGCAAGAAGAGAATTCAGGGTTAAGGTTGTTTCTCTGTGCCAACATCTGTAGAGAAAATGACAATAATCTACAAAATTAGAAGCTCAGAGCTTGTAATTTCCTCGTGAATTATTCTTTCCTTGTTCCTTTCATATCACTATACTTGTATAAATAGATCATAGTTTATTTTTCTTTCCTGGTGATGGATTTGGAGTGTTTGTCACCTGTGCTCTAATATGATTTGTTGTGATATATTGAAGGTTTTTATCATGGTAAAGAATTTTCTCTCTTGTGCTTTGTTTGGGATTTTTTCCCCCCTCTTCACTGTAGTATTATTTAGGCACTAGGTTTTTATTCAGGATCATCACAGAAGTTTGATAAGAACACTCCAGAGAATGAAATTCTGTCGTGAGAAGAGGCTTTTAAACCATGCCCCCTCCCTGATTTTATTAGCTGGTACACTAAACTGTGAAGTTTAAAAAGGCTTTAGGTGCTATTGTTGAAACTGAGCATAAGCATAATGATATGGCATTGACAGACATATCATTTAGGCACTGTATCTTTATCCACTGCTGCTTTACACCAACCAGATGAGCTCACCCACTCTGTATCCCCTGCATGCCGGCGAGCATGTATGCAGAACCTTCATCTTTCAACTTCAATCCCCAAGTGTCAGCCCCTTGCCTTTAGGGACAAGAAGAGGCAGATATAACATTAATACAGCTTGCTAAGAGGTAGCATCACCTCTCTTTTCATTCTTAATATAATCTAGATATTCATTGCCAGTCTTCTATTTATCTGTTTTCTTTGTGCCCTTACCTCACACTGAGCCCACAATGTAATGTGATAGTGGAATTGCAATTAAGTGCCCCTAAATCAATGTGCAGCTTTTAAATTCTTCTCCTTTATGAACTGCATAAAGCCAGGCCTCTGGAATGCAGCGGGGAAAAAGCAGCAAAATCTATTTGCAGGTGACTTCTGGCTTAAAGGAAAGGAGAAACGAATAGGGCATGTGCATTCCCTTTGTTTATCCTCTCAGGATCACAGAGGTTGTCTTTTCTGTTTTGGTGAGATTAAGTGTTTGCAGAGGTTACAGATTAGGGATACTGTGGGTTAAATATTAGCACATTTCTTGTCCGACAGAGAGTTGGCCTTGCAGTAAGACTTTAACTCTTTCTTTTCTAGGGCTACTGATAAACACTGTATGAATTTTTTACATCTATATTTATCAATATTTTCTACACATTTTAGCAGCAGTAAAGTAGCAGTAGAATAATTAGAAATAAATGGTTAACATTTTAATAATTCCCCCAAGTTTTGTTTTTCCTGTAGGGTTTCTTTTAATTTCTGTTCTCTCCTGACTCTTTGTACTCATCAAGTTGCCATTGCTTTTCCTGACACCATTTTTGCACAGAATATGGCACGGTGCTACTCTCCATGCTCAGACAGTCCCTCTCTGACTAAGGAGGTACTTTACTTCCTGCTGTCTCATGTCTGTCTTCGCAGATGAAAAAAATCCACCCAAAACCTCCAGAGAATATCTCAAGTTCTGTGATATGTTTTCAGTAGGTGATACAGTCCTGTGCAGTACAGGCTAAGCAGCTAAATTCAAGCACCTTTGCTGAAAATGTCCATCTAGCATCTTTCCTGCTACAAGACTGACAGCCCTTCACTTTTTCCTCTTAATTTGTACCCTTTGGTTGACTATAGTATTGATTTGTGCATTAAGGATGATTTAATCTTTCTTCCACTCTCTTATTAAGAGGGTTTGAAACCCTACCTGGAGTCTTTATTAGCTTTTGACATCACAAAGGGAAATGTCAACACATAATGAGATAAATTTCAACATCACAGGAGACTGAAATACAACTTTCATGAAAGATGGATACAGGCAACACTTACCAAGATAAAAAAAAATATGCCCAAAAGACAGAACCCTTCCTTTTCAGCATTCATCCATCTTCTGTTTGTCTGTTGCTGCATTATAGTATTTATTAGAGTTTGTCTTGCTATACAATGGATTGCCAGAATCATGATTAAGAAGCTTATTCAAATGAATTAAAAATGTTTAAATGAAAAAGACCCGGAGAAGTAATTGCCAAAATTTAATCAAGGATTTAATTTGTAGCACAGACCAGCCAAATGGATTTTGCCGTTTTTCACTGCACTGTTTATACAAGGAAATTAAAAAGTATAAAGAGTCAAAGACTCAGCAGTGTAACCCTTTAAGAATATTGCAGTATGCTCACTTATTCTCATTAGCCGCATTATATCAAACTTGCTCCTGAGGGCTTGTAGTTTGCAAAGCCAGACCACAGACGGGGGAGAAAAGATGATAGCATTTTTTCCAATGTCATAAATTACTGCCAGCACACATTAGATGATTTCTCCATGCATTGCTGTAAGCAATGGTAGGTTAAATATCCCCCTTCTTAATGCCACTTAGTAATAAATGCCCTCATTTTAGCATGTCATCTTTAGCTGAACTGAAATAACTGAGACTAAAGAGCTGTCGGGGTTTGAAACAGAGACACTTCCCTTGCATTTACTATTGAGAAATACATACATGGCACCATTGTGCTGTCTCTGTTTCATTGATGATAATAAGGTATCATCAAGCCTGGCATATCTGTTTGAACATGTTTTGCAGAAGTCTAATCATTAAGTAATATGTATCCCATTTCATCCATCATTTCCACACAAAGAGTCATACAGTGCAATTGAGAGAACAATGCTTTATGAGCCATGAATAGCTGGAGCAATGATAACTTCCAAGTAGCATATAACAGACCCAGAATGCTCTAAATTACAGCACTGAAGAGGTAGGAGGAGAGATAAGAAGCCTCTGCTTGTGAGGATCAAGTGCGCGTTTCTTTCCCATTAGTTGTGGTTGAAATAAATATTCAGCAGAGTGCTAAATGCTCAGTCTCTTTCAAAGGCAGAGAGGGAAGCTGGTGCTGCAGTGCTGCACTGCCTTGTAGAGCCTGAGGCAGCTGGTGGGATGGGGTGAAAGGGTTCTGGGTCATTCAGGAGCTCTGAAGTCTCTTTCTTCAAAAATTGCTGACAAGGATGTCAAAAGAAGCCAAAGGAAGAAAACACACAAACTACAAGTGGTGAATGGCTTGTAGATAGCCCAGAAGAGTTTACAGATTCTCTCCTAAGCCTAAAATTACATTAATTATTTTAAAAAGGAGAAGAAATAACAAAGCTTCACGTTAGTACATACCTGAGGTGAATCATACCAACTGCAATAGCACAGAATGGCAGATCAGGGTGTAGCGCTGGGGCAGGGTGCAGTGCAGAAATGTTATTCCCTTACTGCAGGAGGAAGGGTTTTGGTGTTTGTTTGCAAGTTTAAAGGAAATAGTGTAAAATCAGTGATTCCCACCCCTACATCAGTCAGAGAGACAAAGATGATATTTACTACTTTATTTTACTGCTGTAGCACCTGGTGAGTATTAGTTTTACAGCAGAGAGGCAGGCTTAGTCTCTCCCAGCAAGAAGTCACAATAAGGTATTTTTCAAGGTAAGGAACCTTTCTGTGAGCAGAGAGAAGCACTGGCTGTGGCTTCCCCTGTTCCTCTGCCCCTGCAATCCCTGGGAAGTTCTGCTCCTTTCACATTTCTCCTGTATGTTGGAAAATGAGGGAGGTAGAGCTTTTTGAAAATGAAAACTTTCTACTCTTGAGATCCTTGAGCTCATGGACTTGCTTAGCTTGCTTCTGCTCTTAGTCATTTTTGGTTTGTCTGATGCTTTTACACAGTTGCTCTCTTCGCAGAGCATTTTTAATTTAAGGCATCTCTTGCTTGCTCAGTTAAGTGGTTATAATTTTATTTGCACAGCAGAAGAGTTGCTGATAAACAAAGTTAAGACATTGGAAAAGGAAGGAGTCCAAAATTCAGTGGTTGAGTTCCAAATATTTGAACTTTGTTTCCTATCCAGCCTTCTGAGCGTTCTTAAGATTGTGGCAGAGTAAATTATGCAGCTGCTTCTAAGCAGAGCTTTGAAAGGTCATTTTGTTACATGAGATCTGACTTAAAGTCATGCATGTTTTTACTTCTTGTCTCCCTTTTAGAGACTTATATTTTTATAAACTATGGTTGCTGTACCACGTAAAGTTCTTGCCTTTAAAGCAAAAGCTAAATACTTCTTAAAAATAAGAGCAAAACCATTATAGTACAAAATATCAGTTGCTGTTGTCATTCCACACGTGCAACATCATTTTCACAATTTATTCTACAACCAGTTTTATTTGCCATTGAATTTCACCTGTCACAGATCCTAACATTTAAAATGCAGAATTGTTCCATGTTCATACTGTTTACAGTTGATGGGGCCCAATTCAGTTTAGGTGCTTTCCTTGGTCATAAAGAAAAACAACTTATATCACTTCAGATTGTGACTAAACCTGTACTTTTTAAATTCTATGTAAACCCATGTTTTCCTTTAATAATGTTACATCTTTTATTTCATTTTTTTTTAAGTTGTAAAGCTAACAGTTAGAACTACTTTCTTTTTTTTTTTTTTTTTTTTTGACAAAAAAATACTTATTTCGAAGCCAGTTTTAAAGAATATGTCATCCCTTGGGCTGTATTTATGNCGGCGGCTTTTTGGAAATTTCTTCTTCACTGGGATGTTTAAGGAATGCAGTTATTTGTCCAGGATTATTCTGAATGTCTGGATTTGAAAATGAGAAAGAATAAATGTGTCCCATACTTCTTCACAGGATTTCCTGAGCAGAAATAACTGTGTATGAGCTATTTAGCTGATGTGTTGCAGGTCTGAGACATCAAAGAAAATCTTGGAAAAGGGGTCATTTTTCCTTTCTTCCTAGAAAAAAATTTCATTGAACAAAACAAGCAAGTCCTGAGAAAGATGAATCCATGGTAGTTGGTAGTCCTTGTCATTCTGCTCTTAACATGGGAGTTTTTCAAGAAGAGAATACAGTGACTTCTGTGTGAATTCTGTATCCCCCAAAATATGTTTATTTTAGTTGGTTATTGTAGAGGTAAAAAAAAATGTATAGCTTTGAAAACAAGAGTAGTGGTTGTTTGCTTTGGTGTTTTTTAATATTGAAATTGAGTTTCGCTTAATTTTGGGATTTTTTTTTTTGTTTGTTGTTTCTTTTTTTTCTGGCGACACTGTGACAGAACAGCATTGTACAAAACCTTTTCATCTATAACATGGCTTCAGCTTCTCCAGGGGCCCTGCTCAGATTGCTGTTGATTTCCCATCCTTGCCAGTTCCTCAGCAGGAAATAAAACAGGGAGTTACTGCCTTGATCTAAGTAGACTCACACAGCATTTCAACAGGGAGACAGAGCTGAAGAGGAATGTTTAGACTGATAAGCTTTTAGAAAATATTTCTGGGAGTGCACTTTTTGAACTGGTGAGCAGAGACAGTCTGTCTGTGTCGGGCACTTCTCCTCCTCCTTATCATGGAATTTACTATTAAAAAAAGGCTAACACCACCTCCTTGAGCACAGGAAGAACTTTTTAAAATGCTGTTTCTCAGCAGCTGATACTCTGGAGTCATGCTGGAGGAAGTAAATGAATAAAGTCATTTTTTAAAACAGTGAATAAAACTATAGCATCTCAACTATGTTGGAGAATCAATCATAGGCTTGAGCTCATTTGTTCCACCTGAGTGTAGTCTTATAAGAAGAGAACGGCTTGTTCCAGAAAAAAGTGTGAATAATGTGATAAAACAAAATGAACTGCAGAATATATTCTAGCCAGCAGCCAAGAAATTATTCACACTGACAGATATTACAGGTAGAGAACATTTTCTGTCTAGAATACCACCCTCTACTTTCTCTTAGCGTATGCATTATGGTTTCTGTTTTCCTACCTGTTCTGTGGAAGTGTACCCAGCTGTATACATGTGATTGTGATGCACTTTCTTCTTGTATATCATACAAAGAAATCATTATCTAGTTAGAGCAACTGCCCTTGCCTGTAAAATTATTCAAAAAATTTTAGCTTTGAAATTTCAGCTTTGAAAATTTAAATATTTTGTGTTGAAATATCAGCGTTGTTTCACTTCTGTTTTTACCTTGAACTGATGCACATACATGCACATTTATGTCTAAAGCAAGATGAATAGATCCTTTGACCAAAAGGGTAGATTTTCTATAGTCTGAAGTGGTAATTGTACGGGCCACAGTTTTGCTTTAGCTGAGGTAAGGAACTGATGGATTTTTGCCTCAGTACTTGAGGCGATTTCCACTGTATCCCTGTATATAGCACACCTTATAAAATAGATCTAGATAAATAAATCCCTCTATTTCTTTATCCTTGGCATGCATTTCTTAAATTCATCCTCACAGAGCTATATAAAGTAGTCATGCTGATGTCAAATGAGCTTTGTTAGGTATTGTAGCCTTTTCTACAAACTCATGAGTATTGCTGTGTGCAAGACTTGCCTAAATTGGGTTGCATCAAATATTAGCGGTGCAGCCCACAAAAATAGGCCAAAAAATTACCAGGAAGGAGGAGGGACAAGAAGGATTTTGAAAGGGACAAGTAGCCTGGAAAGGAACAGACCAAGAAGAAGTTAAAGACAAGGGGGGAAAGATAAACAGTGATAACACACATCTAACTATTCTTCAGCTTATGAATGTTGTGTTTGAAAAATATCATGTTCTTTCTACTTCCTTTTGTTTTGTATTTCAACCTGGAGCTTCATTCATATGATTATTTGACATGTGGTAGGTATTTTATGGTTGACACAGATACCTTCGGGCTTCTTTCCTAGTGAGATTTTTTTTGTTCATCATATGGAACGTATGTATTACACACAAACAGCTGCTTATCTCTCATGAAAATACATTTGATGCCATATATGAAAACTAGGGAGTTTACAAACTTACATAAATTGAACTGATTACAAGAGTCTGTTAGAGAAAACATTGCAAATAGATCTTTATAATGTTTTTTTTAACTCTTGGACAATATTAGTACTAGCACCACCAGCCAGTGGTCAGGTTTGTATGAGTACACATTTATAGGCCAATTCTTTGCTTTTGACCCAAGTGCACCATGTTGGCAAAATCTTTCAAGATGCTGGGAAAATGGATTTATACCTGTAGTAAATGGACAAAAGCACTGTTACATTGATTGCACATTTGCAATTTGCCTTTCACTCTTGGAAGTGAACTAGCAGATGCTGGTTTCATGTTTCACTCCACAAAATGTTTTGTTTGGGTCTGTTTTCCTTCGAGAGCCTGACTGGAGAAGAATGAGGTCATGCATTTTGAAAGTACATCACTGTGTGAAGATTTTCTTTATGCATAGCTTCTTTCTGAGTCAGAAGCTTATTCTGGCATGAGCATGAGCATTATGCCATGTCCTATAAACTGTGTCAACTGAGGACATACCTATGAGCAGCAGAAAACAGGGAGAGTGTAGTAACAAAGGACCGCAGCAGGTTTAGGTTAAGTTATGGATAACCTCTGCTTAACCTGACACCTACGAAAACCAAACCAGTGCCCTAACTCATCAATGCTCTATGTAAGATGAAGATGTCTGTAAAAATCAGGTTCTTCAAAGTAACCACCAGACAGCCAATGTGTCCCACTGACTTTTTACCAGCAGTGCCATCCATAGGGCTCCCACTCCAGCCCTGTGGTCCCCACCACATGGAGCTGCATGGGAGTTTGCTTCCAAATGGCAAGGTTGTTGACATATTGTGTCTCAATTTATGCCCCATTACCATTCATTAGACAAGCTCCCAGTTAATTATTTTTAAAAATAAATGTAAATAACAAGTGTTAATTATACCCTCGGGGCCATTGATGTGTACAATGTTGGCATTTCATGTTAGAGAGGCTGCCTGAAAATAGAATAAGGAGCAGTATAATGCAAGGTAGAGGTTTTGGGAAATATTATTGCTAACATAATATTTTATAATAGTAATTTCATCAATTATAAGTCTTAATATTTAAATAATGTTCTACCGAGAATCTGTTATGAAAAGCATTTAGGTAATTTCTTGGCTGTTACATTTCCCTGTGCATTTGAAAGGTTTATTTCATTAAAAATGGTTTTCAACCAGCTATAACATCACACGATGTTTTTGCATTAGTCCTTGTACATGTTCACTTGTGGGCTTGTGTCCTGTCACTTTTGAGCACTGACAACTTTCTAGAGAAGTGTTATAATGGTCTGCACTTCACCAGTGTAATTTCTTCTGGTCTGTGATTTCACTGTATTCCCCAAGAAAGTTTTTATGGGGTTTTTTTAACTCTCAGACAAAACTTTCTTCTTGCCTCATTGCATAGTCAAATAAAGTGGGTTTTCTATGGCAAATCAGTTTGGATTCTTATCCAGATACCTTATTTTCTGGCATGAAATGTTTGAACAAAAAAACCCCAAACCCCAAGGAAAGTAA
Organism: Sterrhoptilus dennistouni; assembly: GCA_013397095.1. Taxonomy (NCBI): domain Eukaryota; kingdom Metazoa; phylum Chordata; class Aves; order Passeriformes; family Zosteropidae; genus Sterrhoptilus; species Sterrhoptilus dennistouni. Next base: position 1,380,038 of record VWZU01015099.1, read on the forward strand.
CATTAGCTGTGTGTTTTGGGTCAATTTGTCTCTCTTAAGATCCTGCACTATGTGATGTGAGTTGGATTTCATTCCTTTTCCCTATAAGAGTGATCTTCTCTGTAGAGATGACTGATTGTATGCTTTCAAATTCTTCTCAATCATCATTTTCTGTGAAATTACATTTAGGCATGTTCTGAGTAATAGCCAAGGCAAGCTTTTCTTGGATGCAAAATTTTGTACCGTGGAAGGATAAAAGTTGACACATAGTTTTAACTCAAGACCAAAGGAGCAGTCTGGGGTTTGCTCCAAAACTTCTCCTGGTGGTAACTGCTAGGATCAAGGCCCCAGCCTGTTGTTCCTTCCCAGTGTTTTTAGGCTGTGCTGCCAGTTGTGTAGTCTGTGGCTGCCTAAATGCCAAGGCTCCAGCCAGGCAGTCCTCTGCTCTAGGCAGTCTCCAGCCAGTTTGCACTGGGTCAATAGTTTTTTTGAAGTCAGGAGACAGATGTTCACCCCTGACTTCTTCACACAGGGAATCCCTGATAGTACTGGGAAGTTTTACTGCCTGTGCCCAGAAGTCACTGGCATTGGAGTTTTCAGTTTGTGGAAGCTTCTGCTCCTGTCTTCAAGCAGAAGTAAAAGAAAGTGAAAACTAATATCTGTTCCTAGGGGACACATTGATGAGAGGGACCAGCAGAGAGGAGTGTGGGGAGAGAGGGACAGGGGGAGAAGAAAAAGGCGAAATAAGGAAACAAAGAGAAGGAAAGAAAGGTTTTTGATGTGCTTGAGGTGACCATTCATAGACTTTTCTTGCAGCTTCTGCATCCACTCCTGGTGGAACACATGGACCTGCAGCAATACCTTATCAGGCTTTGACACTGGCCTGTCTACCTTCTAGCACATGATAACCTAAAAGTTGGGCAGAGTGCAGTTCAAATCAGAATGCATTCTGTGGAGCTGCCTGGCTTGTGCTGAATGTCCTTTCTGATGCTTCCAAGCTCTTGGGGATAAAGATGAGGTGTCACAACCCCTGCTGATCCTGCTAGCAGCAGTTTCTCTTTTCCCAGTGCTGTCAGGCTCCCTGCACAACCTGCCTCCTTCCTCCACCTCTTCTTCAGCCTTGGTTTTACATTCAGACCTGGCAAAAAACTCGGGAGGAGTTGCAAGGCTGTCCTGTGTGATTTAGCAGGGGTCTAGCATCTTTTGATTCTTGGGGTGAACAATGAGGGCACCCTTCTCCCAGTTACTCCAGATAATGCATCTGTTATCTCCTGAAGGTATCTGAAGGTATCATATCACAGGCTGTCTTGGCTTCCTTGAGAGGGAAAATTTTTTAAACAAACAAACAAACAACCACAAAAACCAAAAACCAAACAAACACCCCCCCCCCCCACAAAAAAAAAAAAAAAACCCACCCCAAAACAAACAAACAAAAAGACCCCTCTAAAACTCTCCTTCCCATTCAAATCACATTGTGACTTTCTTGTGCATAGGGCTGCAGTCATGCCCTACATCTGTGAGAAAGTAGATATGAACTTTTCCTCTTGCATTTTGTGATCTGGGTAATAACATGATAAATTGTAGGCTGAGATGCATGTGTCTAAACTACATGGAAGCCCATTTTTCTAGTCGACTGCTCAGATTGTATATTGTCCTGTGATCTTTCCATGAAAAATAATCACAGGTCACCTTGTCTGATTCTTGACTGTGTTATTGTTTGTCCTATATTCAGTTATAATATGAGGAAATTCCAAGTAATTTTGTCTTGTGTTTGTAAGGAAGGGAATGTGGGGGCTGCTCTAGAAATTTGAAGCATTACATAAATTGCTTCAGGCTTTTAAAGACATTCCTTTTCCTGCTCTAAAACACCCTAAAATTAACAATTTGAGGAGGGGGCTATTAAGATCTGCCTCCATCACTACTTCTGCTGGTTGTGTCTGCATTAAGGTTGAGATTAAAATTATTTAGTTTTTAAATCTATTTTAAAACATGCAAAAATGAACTTATGAGAAAATGTTGCCCTAAGCATAATTTTATGACCCATACATTTTGAATATTTAAAGCAGTACTAATAAAAATAAAGCAGTGAATATTCTCAGGGGTTTAATTTTGCTGGTGTGTGTTGATCTGATGGTTTGTGAGTTTTACTACATTTCATTAGGGAAATTTTACCAGAGAAATAGAGTTGAATATACAAAATAGTTTATCCTAAATTGGCAGCATGAATCCTCAATAGAGCTTGTTTACACGTACTGATTCACTTGAACACTTACTTTATGAAGAAACGTTTTGGAAATAATTTTATTTCATGCAGCACTTAAGCAAGAAAGGTAGAAAAAGACTTGCTGAAACAATCTGCTTTTGGATGGGAGTCTTTTAGATCCTTAGAAATGTTTTATACATTTATTTGTGTTGAACATTATTTTCCTATACATCAATAGAGCTTGAGCTAAATTCAATAAGCCCATTTTCAGATAACTGCACTGAATTTTTATTGATATTGAAGTTTGAAATTAAATAAATTCCATGAAGTCAACAGCACTGAAATTTTACTAGATCTCAGCCTCAAAGGAGAAGATTCTTCCAAGATTAAAAACTTTGGAGACAAGCACAGTCTTTCCTGCAAAGCTTGAAAGTTTGACTAGACACACCTCTCTGAAACTAAACCCTCTCAGTATTACCTAACTTTCTGTTTGTAATGCTGTAATAGTAATTAAATAGAGGAACAGCTCATACTTACATGCTCATGCTCAAGATACTTAAAGACAAATAACAGATAAAGTGTTTTGAAAAGAAAATTGTCATAGTGCTGAAAACAGTAAGGAGAAAAGTACTTTTCCTTTCAAAATCAATTTGCATTGTCCCTGGATTTGTAATTTATGCTGCCTTTTTTTTCTTCCTTTTTTTTTTTTTTTTTTCTCAATTTTGTTTTCATTTTATTTGGAGCTGCTTTTAATGTTTACTGAATGGTCTTTCCCCTAACCTTCACTCTTAAAATTCAGCAGCAAGTTAGATTAGTGTTTACTCTCCCCTGGAGAATGCTTGCTTCATATTTCCTTTTTAAGATAATGGAGGAACTCTTTGAAGTGAAGCATTTCATAGGAATTAAGTATTCTGTGGGGTGAAAGAATGATTTCAGCCAGTGAGAGGTGAAAAGGAAAAAGATATGGTTCTTTTTATTCCAACAATACATTTTTTCCTTGATATTCCTAGTCTTTTTTTTCTTGGTATTTGAAGCCTGACTGCAAACAGATATTGGAGAAAAACATTTCTATGTTCACACAAGACTTCTCTTCTTGATTCCAAGTCCAAAGAGATTTGGAGAGGCGTTTAAACTCCAGACATTTCAGGGCTGACTTAGCTTTAATACTTCTGTCATGTTTCTCTACCTCTTCTATAGTGTTGACTGGTATTTAAATGGTGCTATTAGAGGGTGCTATGCACTGCACTCCTGCAGTCATGTTTTACAAGTTTAATGAGGACCAGGCAGGATATATTTCTAACATGACCTGTTGTATTGAATGGAAGCTTCAATTTCTTTCTTAGTCCCAATATGAGATAACTTTACAATGTGCTGAAACTGAGCAGGGCTTGCTGAGGTTGGACCCGCTCCTCACAATGCTCAAGTGAGCTACAAAGCAGTCCCAGTTTGTCAACTATTACAGCTTTTTCTTATTCTTTTTTTAGAGCTTAGTTGCATTGCATTTATAGTATTATGGAGCTAGTAAAGAGAGACATTTCCTGTTTATTGTTTGCTAAAGGGATTTGACAAGTAAGAATAAAATAGCATTTAGTTAAAAATCTGGATTCAAATAAACAGAAGAACAGCAAAACCAGAATTATATAAAGAAGTATAATTTATACAAGTATATCATAGAGTGTAATACCAGTTACCAGTGAAGGGAATCATATCTCTCATATCTCTACATGTCTCTCTATACATATGGTGGCAGAATATGACAGCTACTTCTGGTGTTGCATTTATAAGGTAAATAGACATAACAAAACCAAAACCAAAACCAAACCAAACCAAACAAAACAACAAAACAAAACAAAACAACAACAACAACAACAAAAAAAACCACCCAAAAAAAAACCCAAACCAAACAAACAAAAAATGAGAAGTATTCAGTATACCACCTCCTGTACAAGATGAAATTTGGACATTTTGACCTGCATATCCATCTTTCTTGAAATTTATTCTTCATATTTGAAAGTTTTGAACAGCATAAAGCACACATCACTGAAAAGGAGAATGTAATCTTTATGCTGGGATGTCATTTCCACTTCTAAAAGTGTGAAAGTTGAAGCTTTGGAACAGACAAGGTAAAAGCAGTTGTGCTGAACCTGGCCAAATACAGTGTGGCTCTTAGCAGAAGTGGAAGCAACAGGCTGAAGCACTGTGAAAGTATAGTAGGATATTTCTCCAAACAGTATAATAATACGTTTTTTGGTAGTTAGGAGGGGAACTCATTTCCGTAAAATAAAACTAGAAACACCCAATATCTCAGTGATCTAATATTTGTTTTTATCCCTGAATGACTTTAAACTTTTAAATCCTAATATTATTGCCAGGGAAAAAAAAAAATTCTGTAGGACTTGAAAACATCTTCAAAATTGTTCTTATTCTCTGCATTTCTTTTACTGGAGACTTTTTAACAAGGAAAGCTTATCCACGCCGGAAAACAGTGAGCAATATCAAAGACATATGATATGATTGTTGGAAACAATTCCTAAAAGAGTCACCCCGTATTTATGATGCTAAAGTCTTCATCCTTGTATTTGCTCCAGATGTGAAGGAAGCACTAAAGAAGAAGAAACCTATTAATAAATAGAAAGGCTATGTGTGGAAAGATGTCTATGTCTGTGAGCAGCTACCTCTCTTCACAGCTGGTCTTTCTGAATGTACAGGGCATTCATATCATTCATAGATTCTGGTCAACAGAGGATTTTTGGTACAAAGCTGACCTTAGAGCCTCAACTAATTAGTTTGCATTAATCCTGAAACTTCTGGCTGGGTGTAGGGTTTGACTCACCTCATGGCAAGTGATGGAAACAGGGAGAGAGTGTACCCCCAATGTGCAAAGAAAGGCTGCTGATACCAGCAAGTACAGTCTGAAGCTCAGCAGTTTGTTCCAAAATCCGCATAAAATCACGGTTTGCATTTTGAGTGTGAGAAAAAAATTGTTTCCCCCCAAGTTTTCATATTGAACTCAAAGCTGTGATTGTTGGTGTAGCATCCACAGTGCATCAGGCACTTTCAGATGCAGTGCCCGGAAGTTTTCATGTGGGCACCACCATTATGAACTCCAGCTTTATCAGCATTGCCATTGAAACAATGCTTCTTTATAAGCTATAGCTATGGGAATTTAAGTGAAGCAATAATGTTTCCTTGGGTTTTGAGCTGTGGAAATAGTGACTGTCAATATTCTTTGGAGTGTTTCCCCCCTGCTAACAACAGTGGGAGCTGGGTAAAGAGTGCGTTGGACTTCCCGGTCTCAGCACTCTTAAAATCACACCTTGCTCAGCTGTGATGTTGCTCAGCTTTCAACTTCATCCTTGGGGGAGTGTTACAAATAAATCCTTCATCTAGTCTTCTGCTGGTGGGATGACCTGCTTGTGTCCTCTTGAGAATGGGCAAATTTAAGGCAGGTGCATTATCTTTCATGGTAGTACATTAAAAGCAATTATGTTAAAGCTCTGAATTCAAGAAGTTTCTGAGGCTTCTCAGAAGACAGTGGGAGCAGTCTGGTGCTACTCTTACTCAGCTGTTGACTTTTTGGAAAGTTTAGGGCTTTATTCTGCTTTAAGGGAGACAGTGCTGTTTTCTTAGAAAAATGTAGCATGTTGTCCTAGTTTCAGCTACTTGCATTATTCTGTATTTAGTTTTTGAAGGGAAAATCCTCCTATAAACCATTGTTATAGAGGAGATTACTAAATTGCACCTTTTTTTTTTTTTTACTTTGTAGTCAATCCCTGAAAAAGTAGTATAATACTGGAAAACAAGTAGTCACCTATTCTTCCTAAAAATATGGATGAAGATGACCGTAGTACTTGAGATAAAAAAGAATAAACATCAGTTTTTAGATGGTTGGTTGGATTTATTTTGCTGAGGTTTTGGTCTGTCCTTTTTATATCTAGTTAGTACAAGACACTGTTTAAAGTAAGAATTGCTCTTTTTTGTTTTCTTTAGCTAAAATCATATTGTATTCCATTATGCTGTATCCTCTTTATAGGAAGTAGAGCTGTGTTGCCCATTTTAGGTATTATAAATGTTCTGAACCCTCATTTTGGAACCCAACCAACCACAGACATACTAGAGATTTGTCTGATAACCATTCAAATTTCAACTTCAGTTTTGTACTTGGCTTTATATTCTTGGGCAACAGCAGGGCCTTTGCTTTCTTTCTGAGCAAACGCAGGGTTTCTGTCTGCTGCCCCATCAGGAGGTTTGGAGAAAGCCACTCCAAGTGCCAGAAGTAATAAGATAGGGGAGTGGAGAACACAGTTGTGATGATGATGATGACTTGGATGTCATCTTCCATCTGAGAACCAGGGAATTTGACAGTGTCAAAAACCAGAGTATAAGTTTCGTGAACAATGGCTACAGAACTGTGAACCAAAACATGTCTATTGTAAAATATTCAGAAGTTTATGCTAATGCTTCATGTATTCTACTTGCAAATTATACTTTATGGCCAAAAGCACTAAGCAAGAGAGACCATTTTTTCCTAAATAAAAATGGAGCACCAGGTCAATTTAGAGAACAAAACCATTGCACACTGCAGCAAATACAGTGATGTTCTCAGTAAGTTTATTTATGGCATACATCGTTCAGGTTACTAGACATGAACAACTTCTATTTTCTTCTTTAGATGAACATTCTCAATTCTAATTTTACTATTCTCTGTTGTGCACTTCTAATTAATGTAGCCATTGTCATAAAAGAATGATCAAATTTTTTTTCTGTTCAATAATGAACTTATTGGTTGATGGAATGTATATGTTTGTGTACAGGAGTATAGCCTTCCTCTGTTCCTGTCTTTCTCTCAAATAAAATATAAAACATGGCTGAATTTGTTGTGAAGACAGTCAAGAAAATAAGAGGGACCTGAGAGGGATTTTGGTGGAACAATCAGTAGCAGAAGTATCCAATGAAGTTGATCACTATAATGCTATAGAATTTAACAGAAATTCCTTCCCATTATAACTAGCTGATGTCCTGAATTCACAGCATGAATTGTCATGAATATTTTTGTTCCTTCAACACCATCTTTTACCACTGTTCATTGAGGTCTCAGCCTTTTCTCCCTCTTTCCTCTCTGCTTTGCACAAAGGTGATGCTAATAAATACAATAAAGGAATTTCTCAAATACATTTTTTTCCTGCCATTTAGCACCTCACTTTTTAAAAGTGCATAGAGAACTGCACAGGGAAGTGAGTGTTTTGGTTTGGTTTTTTGGTTGTTTTTTTCCTCTTCTTTAGCCTATCCTTTAAGGCTGCCCTTAAAAAGAAGCTGATGGCAATGGCAGCCTTCCTGATGAAATCTTCATTAGGGAATGGGTTGAGGCCATTCATCATTTCACAGGAATAACTGAAATGGTGTCTGGCAGCAACAGCTCTGGCACTCTGGAGCTGGACTGAAACTGCAGCCTCAGGGAAAAATGTACTCTCATCCTTTTTACCCAACAGCTCCCCCAGCCCCAGAGTTTCCACATAGCTGTATCAAGCAGCCAATTCACACAGAGGGGAGTGGATGCTTTATATGTAGTTGCACATCAACTCTCCCAGGGCTCTTAAGCATTTAACTCATCTTTTTCTCTGAGAAGAAAGAAAAGAAAACTCCAGATGTTTTGAGTTTTCCTTTCTGAAATGGGTGCATTGCAGACAGCTCCTGTGCCTCCCTGGGAAACAAGTAACCACCCAAGCAGTCCTCCTGCTTGTGGAATGATCATCTCTTGATAGCCAAGGTACAGAGGGGAGTTTCATAAAAGGATCCTCATCCACTTTTTTCCCATTAATGTCTTTCTTTTACAAACAGAATTGTCGAGGGGGATATTCAAGACTTTTTATTTGGGCAGCATATGAGATGTTTGTTAAACTCAATTCAACTCCACTTTCACTGCCAACTATCTTAGGAATCCCTGGGGCAGCTCGGTGCACTGTAGCCTTGTCCACAATGTGCAGATGTTGTGCAGTGTGGTTGAAGTCACTGCTCATGCATGCTTTGCTGTGTTGCAATGCACAGCAAATCCAGAGCACTGAGCCATGGATGTGTCACCCAGATGATTTGTGTGAAACAATAATTCCAGTGTTATTGTTGTGTTGGGATCTACATGTGGACATGGTGACTGTTTGTAAAGAACATATAGAGTACAATGTTTCTGAATTGACTTTCCCAAATATGTGCAATAGTTATAGGCACAGATTTCTCTCCAAAAAATTGCTGGATAAAAATTTTTGGAATTCACACAGAAAAATAGTTTCATAAGGTATAGGTAGAAAAACTAGTATGGATGGCATTAATATTGTGTACTATGTCCATTTAAAAAAAAAAGTTTCTTTTGTGTTATTAATCTTTTCATCATCAACAAAAAATGGTTATTTTTCAAAACTAAATACTTGCTCCAGCACCAAAAATCTACTACTCATTTGGAGTAGATATTTTTTTCTGAGAAAGAAGTCACTTGCTGTCATGCATTCTTGTCTATAATTGTCTATAGACATTGTCTATAATTGCTTTCAGTTGCAGATAGCACATTTTCTACAGCTTAACATATTTGATCATACTTCTGGAAACATTTGAGGGGTTTTCCTCAAAATTAATAACTGTTAAAAATGACAAAATAAAATTCCATGCCACTGAAATTTGTTATGTCGCCCTCAGGAAGGGAAGACACACTCTTGCTTTGCCTGAATCCCTATGAAATTAAACCTCTTTCATTGGACATAGCAATTACTTTAATTACAGCACTGGGGATTTGGATAGAAGCTGATCTGTAGGGCTCTGCCTCACGCCCAGCAGTGTGCTAACTTCAGCTTCAGCTGAGATACAGCCAGAGAAGAAACTTGGCAGCTATGAAGTGACCTTCCTAATGATAATTGCTCTCCTCTGGGAGAAAAGAACTGAGTGGAGGAAGGAGGGAAAGCATGGAGGAATGGGAAATGTTACTCCATGTCTAGCTTAGAAGTAAGGAGGAGGACTGTGCCTGGTGCTGAGCCATCCCTGCACTTTTCCTTGCTCAGTGGTCAGACAGCTGTCCTTTGCTTCTCCTCCAGCTTGCCTTGCTGGCAAGGTGACAAGGAATGCTGCATAAACAGGAATGAAGGAGTGCCTTTGCAAAATGGTAATGGTGCCCTTGATATTGCATTCAGCTGCCCCCTGTTTCACCATGATGTAAGTTTCTCTTTCCTTTTCATTTTGACTGGTAAAGGAGGAACGTGAAGTCTGACTGGTCACTGTCCATATCTGCCACTCATCCCTGACTTTTCCAAGCATGAAAATAGAAAGTGAGAGTGTCAGTACTAGTAAATCAGGAGGCCAGACAGTCCAAACTTGATACCATGTAGTCATCAGAAATGTTTGTGACTGGTATTCATAATTAAATTTTAAACTAAATTGACTTTTTATCTTTTCCCCTTTTTTTTTAATTGTCAAAAGACAAGTCTAAAAATTTTGAATGCCTTTTCTATGCGTTCAAACCTAAAGAGGGATGTAGTTTCTTTTTTTTTTTTCTTTAATTATTAGCTTTTCTTGCTAAGAAAGTGTGCACATTCACTGTAATTTCTGATGAATGCATGACTGCATCTCTGCTTTTCTCTGAAAGTGAGGTCCTTCCTTTTCAGGGATGTAGACTTCAGACATCCTTTAGAAATGCAGAGCAGGTGGGAGCTGCACAGCCAGGTTGTCACCTAGTGAGTTGCCAATTTCCCCCACCACACTGAGTCTCTCCTTGCACTGCAGGGAGGGGAAGAAAGAATGCTTGTTCCTGCAGCAAATTCCGAGTGTGTAACACCCATAGCAGAAAATGAGACTGGCAGACTGGTGTGATGGACTGTACTGGAAATCTCTGGAATTTTATGTGGTGTTCCTGTGCTATAGTAGTCCAGAAAATGGGATATTTGAGGGTGAATTCCTGTTGTTACTGCCGTTGGCTTCCTGAAGTAGCAGCAGGTGTGTTAGTGTGGACTCTGCCTTCTTCCCCATCACCTGCTGTCCTTTTTACCTGGCTGGTCAGTGGTGGTGAGCCATGGATGTGCTCAGGACCTGGTAGCATGGGTGCCAGGCTGCCAGGTTGTTGTGACAGCAGGATTATGAGCATGTGCCACTGTGGCAAGTGGCATCAATTCTGCAGTTTCTGCCACTCAATGTCAGGAGCAAAATTGCACAAAGACTATACTAGTATTGAAAGTTTTAGGAACATTTAAATTACAGAACCACTGTGCTCCCAGGCTGTAAAATTAAATGTTACTGTTCACTGAAGTAATTGAGTTGAAGTGGCTTGCAAGAAAGCACTCCAGTAATTGTCATTTGAATTAAGTGTTGTCTGTGCTCAAGTTTCCATGTTCACTTTCTGAATGGGGAAGCCAGCCAAGTGCTTCCATGATGTCCATCAGGAGTGATGCAGCAGCCAGGCTGCAGTGCTGGGCCCAACCTCACCTAAGACATGCCACAGTCAACGGGAGGGAGGGAGGTAAGGATGAGCAATTTCACATGCTGAGGCCCTGTGGGCAAATGAAGTTAAGCATTTGGCCACATGGGTGCAGATCAATGGGGATGCAAATACAGAGGTAACTCAGGCAACCTGAGTGTTCCTGCAATGCAAGGAACCCACAGTGCAGGTGTATCATAGAGAGCAGCCAAGAACAGTTATCTGCAGCAGCATTGCTACCACATCATTCCCTCAAGACCAGGGCTAACAACCCTTGGTTTTCTTGAAGATTTCTATTGCAAAGTTGATCAATGGCGGTGTTTCGGAAGTTCACAAGATCTGAGTGACACCTTTTTCATGATGAAAGCATTTGTTAGGCCTCTCTCCTCTGTGGGTTATCTGCTGTCCAATAAAATGTGAACACATGCTTTTTTTTTTTTCTTTTTTTCTTTTTCTCTTACAGCTGGAGTAACTTGCTTGGTCTCTCATCTTTCTTTATGACAGTAGACATATAGACCTGTAGTTTGTCTTTGAAAACCTTATCTTTCTATTGTGTTTGGCAGCTGTTAGGTTAAAAAATTATGAACACAAAACAGCATGTTTGGTCATGGCACCAAGACTAACAGAGTTCAGGTTTTTGGACAGTGCTCTCAGACATGTGGTGTGTTTTGTGAGGTTGTCCTGTGCAGGGCCAGGAGCTGGACTTCATGGTTCTTGTGGGTCCCTTCCAACTCAGGATACTCTGTGATCCTATGTTTGCCTTATTTCCCTAGGAACTTGGATAAAACAGCCACTGTTTACTGGTAGAAGATGGGAGTGAAATCTACTTTTGTTTTTCTAGTCATTTTCCAAAGGTGGCAGGGTAAAAGAAGCCACTGAAAGTGAATAAGCGTGTGTGTGCATGTGTGTGTGCATGTGCAGTGGAGCACACATTGATGGGGGATGCCATTCCCATGGCACTATTCCCACCTTCTCTGTGGCATTCAGGTAGAAAAAAATGCTTGCTCTGAACTGCAGGTTGCCTGAAAAAACATGGAAAATTAGTAGTTGTGTTTTTTAAGAGCTTAGCCAAATAGGAGCAATTTCTCCATCCACTTGAGAAATGAAGCAATAGTTAGGTGAAAAAAGAAGGATGTAGGGCATAGTTAATTGTTTGGCTGATCAGGCTGCAGTGCAGCTCATGAAGAGAGGAAGCCTTGAATAGACATGAGACTGAAAGGGAGTGAAAGAAGCATTGCAGTCACCTTGTGGAAGATACCACACTTCCACTTACCTTGCATTAGGTAAGCAGGAGGGGTTTGAGAGTGGTATTTTTCTTCCTATTTCATATCTGCCCAAAGTGCTTATCTTGGAGCATTGATTTCTCTGTGCTCCAAGCCTTAAGTAACAGTGAATCTGCCCTTCTAATTTGTGTTGAAGCATTATATTGCAACATGTCTAAAATCAGGTTTGAAAATGAGGCACACTGTTTCAGTCTTCTTCCACCAGTTGCACTGAAGAGACTCAAATGTTCTTGCTAGCCAAAGGAGAGTAAAGTGTAGGAATTCTGCCTCAAAATTGTTTGCAGAGATTTTCCTCTGGTACCTTTTATTTCTCTTAACTATGGTTAAGATGGTTCTGTGCTCTCAGTTAAGCAGCAGTCAGTGGTGGAGAGAAAAGCCTTTTCTCTTGTTTTGTAAAGTACCTTGACAGATTTTGGGTTAGACTGAAATGCTTGCTGCTTTATGCTGCTCCAGTGATGTAAAGCAGCTGCTAACTCACTGTAATCCTTCCCCTGAACTGGATTTACAGTGCTTTGCATCGCTGTGATGATGCAAGGCAGCTGGAAAAGACCAGTGAATCTGCTCCTTTAAAAGAAATAAAGTACTTTGATAATTAAAAGTACAGTGCTATTTTTATCTCTTTGATGTTTGTTTTTTCTTCAACTCCCTGTTTATAAAGACCAGATTGTGCCCCTGATCGCCATAATCTGAAATTAAAAGGAATGTTTATGGAAAGGAGATCTCAAAATGAGGAAGGGCAGCAGAATTAAGGCCTGGGAGACATGTGAGGAATAGAAACCTTTAAGTGACAAACATGTTTGAATTAGAATGAAAACCTGTTTAACTCTTGCCACAGGCCAAGCACACCCATATTAAACAGGTGTTCTGTTCATACCCTCTCTTGACCAGCAGTTGATTGATACCATTTGCTATTATTAAAATTCCTTTTTTTCTCTACCAAATCTGTGCAACTCTATCAGCAGCCAGAATGATAATCAAAGTCCTAATCCTGCTGAATTTGTTTGGAGCTCATTGCACCTCTTGCATTGGTATAGGGCATTGAGGTTGCATTCCCTTTGAGCCTTCTTGCAGGATCCATCCCCACAGGACAGAGGACCTGTCTGGGTTGAGCCATGCCTTTTCTAAGTCAGCATATGTATCTCTGTGCATAGATGTCATGGTGAGAAAGTTAATTTTAAATTTTTTTTTTCTTTTCTTTTAACTGCTCAGTCTTCCTTGTGAGATAAATGTGCTGCATTTGGGGAGGTTTGGCATTTGAGGAGGAGGTGAATAAATTTCTCTCCCTTTACTTATGCAGCCTGTTTGTTTACTGTAAGAGAGGAGGAAACAAGCTAAGGCAGGCCAACATATAATTTCATATGGCCACGGATGAGTGAAAATACAAACATTTTCTCCTTGATTTTAAAAACATCCCCAATAATCCTGTTTGCTAGTGAGGCATGGTGATGGTGGAACACGCACTGAAAACGTATCGGGAAAGGCAGACCAAAGTGAGCTGCTGTTTAACAGAAAAGCCTAAAAATACGCCAAAAGGGGAGGCAGTCATGTTGTGTAGCTGCACAAAGGGGTTTGTGTTGTGTTGTTTTGTTTTCCTGCTGGTGTGGTTTTGCCCCTTGGTTTGCCTGAAGGGGAGTTGGAATGTGCTGTGATGGGGTGCACAGGAGTGCCTAGCAGCGGGTCTGGCACAGGGTGATTGATCCCTCCATTTAGGAGGCATAATGCCTTCTGAAGAAACGAGCAGATCAAAGACTTTAATGATTGACAGCGATTTATGCTGCTTTTGTTTTTAATTCATTGACTCCTGACACTTTAAGATGGGACTTTATAAAAGAAGGATGCCGTATCCTAGGGTTACGCCTCGTTCCATAACAGGGAGAGCTGAAGGAGCTGTGAAGACTGATATCCAGATTTCAGATATATTAGTTTTTATTTAAATCTGAGGTTCAGAGTTTTGTGGGCATGCTGTTTCTGTTATTAAATCATTATGCACCTACCTGGGGGGAAAAAAAGCCAACAATCTTACCAGGAGTGCCTCTATAAACATTTCTTACTCTCCATAGTGTAAGGCTTGTATATTAAAAATTCTTTGAATAGCTGACCTCAACAGGTGTTTTATTTGAGCAAACAAAACAATAAATAGTAATATAATCCCTGTGGAGCTGGCATTAGACTTTGTGGGAAATGCATAATTTCCTTCACTAAATGTAGGAAGCTGCACAAATTTAATTTCTTCATTTTTGCCATTAATACCAAACCGTCCTGGAGCTCTTTTCTCCTTGAGGCAGACGTCCAAAGCCTGTTGCACAGAGCTACATGGAGGGATTTTCTGTACTTTGTGTTAGGTTTTTCACTCCTTTGTCAGTGCAGGTGCCCTTGGGGGGTATGTGGCAGCCAGGGCACAGCAGGGATGAGAGCATCCCAGCAGCCCTTTTGCCCTGGGAGAGAGTGTTACACCATGGTGCTCACAGGAAACGGGGAGCGCCGGATGCGCTGCTCTGCCAGCAGTCCCTGCAGTGCTCTATAAAGCAATTACTGTACTCTTGGCTTCTTGCTGCTGGAAGGCCTCATAATTTAAGGGCTGGTTTGTTTGTTTGTTAGTTTTAATCTAAACCATATGTAGGTTGCAGTTTTAGTGGCTGCATTTGACATGTTCTGGAAGGATGATGTCAGCTTAAAAGATGTGCTTTGCTGAGAAGATTTTGTCATTTCCCCATGCGGCAGAAACTGTGGTGTTGTCCTGGGGTCTCCAAAGACAGGGACGGTGGATTTCCTAAACCACTGCCACTGCAAGGACAGGCAATAGAAGGGCCAGGCAGGACCCAATGTCATAATGTAGTCTTGCAATTTTCTAACCCAATCTTTTACTTTAACAGCAGACAAAGACGAGTCCTGAATAAACTTTAGATCTAAAATGTATCTTAATTTAGGGCATTTTCTATGTACCGCATAAAGCAGTGATGAGTTGTATTTTCATTTTCTCATATATATGAATCAACTCTATTAGTAAAAGCTGCTGTTAGTCTTGCATTGTGATGACAAAACTGATGCAAAGGGATGTAATCTTCTGGTGAGGTGGGCCAGCAACCTCACCCAGGGTGGCAAATGCTGCCTTTTTATGCTTACCATAAAGCCTGAGGTCCTACCCATTAAGAGATGATGGCTGAACTGTGGAAGCCATTAGAATAGCCCATCACTATATTTTATCATTCTCATAAAGTTCATGAATTAAGGCCCATATTTTAAGCATCATTTACTGTTAACTCCTCTATTAACTATTTAGGCATTTTCAGAAAGAAAGTGCTCTTGTAGTAGTTCTCACGGGATTTGAACTATGCTTAAATTTCAACTCTGTTCAGCTTGCTAGGTACAGAAATCTGTTCCTAGCTTTGAACACATTTCCATAAGGAGATATCAGCTTATTTTGGTTCTCTTTGTGCTGGCAAACTAATGAATTTGTTTTAAACCATGTGAACATGGAAGTTTAGGAGTCCTAGTATAGCTACAAGTTAGACATGTTAACGATAAAAAAATTATTCACATTTCTTTGTAATAGAGTAGGCACAAGCATGGAAGAGTCGAAGCACAAACCTAAACCCAGAGAACTGCATTTCCAAAATTAACTCCAAAGAACATTTGGTACATGCTTATGTTTGTTAAGAATCTTCCTTATGTTTAGGTATTCTATTACCTTATGAGTTTAGTGATATGCACTCTTTTATTGTTTCTATAGCCTTTCATCTTCTTTACAAACAAGGGATTTACAAACAAGTATTGTGCTTTAGCTTAAGCATAACCCATCCCATTCAGCATAATTTGGTGTTGAACCTGCTTGGCCAAATGATTATTTACTCTCTGGGTTGGTGGTTGTTTTTTTGGTGGTGTTTTTTTGGGGTTTTTTTGTTGTTGTTGTTTTTTTTTTTTTTTTTTTTTTTTTTTTTCTTTTTATTACTTGGGTGGTTGACCAACTGCCTCCATGAAGTTGGACCAAAGCTTAGCTACTTTGTATCAAAAATGTAGGAAGAATTTCACTTCCAGATTTACTTATACATAGGTTATTTACAGCAAAAGATAAGAAAGATATTCCCTGATAACTTATTTTTGATTCTGTGGTTCTGTTGCAGCTAGAGGTTTTCTAATAACTACTGTAAGTTAGACTGCCAAAATGTTTGGGTGATTGAGACATCATTGATTTATATACATGAAACAGCTGAAAGAGAAATCCTTTTTTGTTTGTTTTATTTGGCTTCTTTGGTGAGGATTTTTGTTGTTGGTTTGATTTTAGTTGGGTTTTTTTTCTGCTTCCTGTTGTTTGTTTTAGAAATACAGGTTCTGGTGTTCTGTGTCTTTTCAGGCCATATTTGCACATTTAGTGTTGCTCATAAAAATGAGCTGTTCATTCACCCCACTCTGAGCCTTACACTCATCCTTTTAATGTCATCTGGCAAGGAAACACCAGATGCTTGAAACCACAGGGGATTGCAGGGGATAGTACTGAGGTTTGTATGAGGATGAGAACTGAAGGGATGGTACCATTTTCAGCCACCACAGGTGGCTTCTAGGATCAAGCTGGAACTCACTTAAGAGTAAGAGCAAACACAACCCAAACTCTTAACCAAAAATTCTTGGTCTGACCTTAGATACCAAAGTTAAGTTTAGTCTAGTCATTTAGAATGGCTTCTTCCTCTCATTTCCTTCTCTAAAAGAGTAATCATAGGCAGTGCATAGAAAAAGCTTTTAAAATCAGACACAGTCCTCAGGCTGGGGTCTGCAATCCACACAGTCTTTGCCTGGATGTGAACCTTGGCACCAGGGTGAGGTGCTAAAGCCGGGCAGTTTTGGATTATTGCAGTTGAGATCCCTTATGACAACAGCTCAAGCTAAAACATCTCTTAAATGTCTCTCACATATGTGGGAGGGAAACTCTATGTGATGAGGCACCTACTCCCAATTACAAAGCCAGATACTCTAAATACTGGCTAAATGCACATAAACATTAATATTTCATTTGTGAGCCTAAAACTTTAGTAAATGCTTTTCTTTCCTCAGTGTGCAGTCTGGACAACACCTGGAAACTATTCAGGGTTGTTTTTTTTTTTCTGGAAAGCACTTCCCACATTAAGGGTCAAAGCATAATTAATGAAGAAAGCAAATAATTTGAACTATTCTCAAAAGTTAGTTTGAAAAATAGAAAATATT
Organism: Sterrhoptilus dennistouni; assembly: GCA_013397095.1. Lineage (NCBI taxonomy): Eukaryota > Metazoa > Chordata > Aves > Passeriformes > Zosteropidae > Sterrhoptilus > Sterrhoptilus dennistouni. The sequence goes on from VWZU01015099.1 coordinate 1,397,148, forward strand.
TCATGCTTGAAGGCACTGTGTTTAAAAACAAGTCTTTTTTCCAGAGCCAGAGTAGGGTATATAAAGCCAGGTGCATAATGCACATCCAAACCTCCATGATGTGGGCATGCAGAAAGTTGAGCTCATACCTCTTTCTCCCTTTGTGTGTGGTTCAGTCACTATTACCAAGTAGCTTTAAGCACAACCATCTGCTTTCAGCTCCAAATGCCCAGTATTATTCAAGTGCAGTGATTTGGGATGCAGAACATTTTGATTTGTAGTGTTTAAAATAATTCTGGCCAAGATCTTTCCCCCAGATGTGTAGAAATACTGGCCCATACTCTAAGATGGATATGATTACCAATAGCTCTTAAGGTGTACTTGATCACACTGCAGAAGGAGAGATGTTTAATTGTACTGCTTAGATGTAAGCGTGGTTGATTTTCCAGGAGAACAAAAGCCTAGGCTAAATAAATTAAGGTAGTTGATAAGACTGTGGTAGAAGGTTGACATTCTATTTTAAGTTTGCAAAATACAAGATGGCAAAGTGCAGTTACTCTAAATTATAGGACAGGGAAAGCCCTCAGTTGTTAGCATAAGACAACTTTTACAATGTGATGGCAAAGTGGAAACTTGAGTTCTGTTTGACTTAGCAAGGGGAATGGATTCCACAGTGACCCCTTCCCTTTTGTTGTAATGAAATGATCCAATAGAAGATGGATTCAGAAGGGAAAGCCGAAACGTCACCATGCTATAAAGCCGAAACGTCAAGGTTATAAAGGTGTTGAAAATGCTTCTCTTTCTGCTGGGCACTGTTGTCCTGTTCAGATGGAAAAACTGGCTATCAGTTATGTTTTGAAAAGCTTACAGGTCTCCTTTCCTTCTTTTTATTGTCTCCATGCAAGTATCAATCAGTTCCCCAAACAACTGGCCAGATGAAACTGGTACAGCCCTTTACTTTACTGGGTTTATTTTCAGGAATAAGTTGGGATTTGCCACTGCTGTGTATCTTGCAGTATTTGACATGGAGGCAGACTCCTCCTTTGCCCTCAGTGCTGATGGCCATGCACCAGCAGTGCCTGGTCCCAAGTCTCCATGGCCCGGAAGCAGTTGAGGAATGTGATCCTGGAGGGGCTATACAGTATACACATACGTCTGTGTGTGCTCCTGTGGCAGTCAGCAGGCAAGTGTTCTTGCTCTCCTCACTTGGCATGTATTAGGTATCCCCAGCTGAACATATGGAGCCAGAACCATGTGCCAGTGGTGGTGTGTTTTGTCAAGAACTTTAGGGCTGGGGTAGTACTCTTCAGCTAAGTTTTGAAAACTACATTTTTTTGTTGTCAGTAACTAAACCATCTCAGCTTGTACATTATCAAAGCATCTTTTGCTTTAACCACATGCCTTGTTTTTGTCATACTGTAATCTTCCCTCATAATGTTGCTTTCTTTGAGTTTGTTTGATGTAGACATGAACTCCCACACAGAACCCTACCCCCTCTTTTTCTGCAATTAATTCTGTGATGTTATTGTGAATATCTCTTGTTGAATCTTTCAAACCCACTTCTGAAATAGATAATTTTTTCACCGGTTTGGCATTGTACTTTCCTCTATTCCTTTCAAAAATGTTTAGAGGAGAAAAGGGAACAATTTGCCCCTCTCAGGGAGACAATCCATTTGTTGCTTTGGGGAATAGTTTGAAATAAACAGATAGAGTTTGCACAAGGAATTTAGTGAACTAAATAATAGACCCAGGATTGTTTCTTTCAGTTTTGTCCAGCACCAAGATTATGATGAATCTTGTGAAATGTCTAGAGTAGTCACTATTCCCATAGTTCTTACTCACAGATAACTTTTGTTTGGTTGCTGACTTTTTTTCTCCTGTTTTTCAAATACCAAAGGAAACGCGGTAGGTGGCCCAATAAAAATTTACTTAGAAACAAATCCTTCAGCTGAAGAAATCAGACTGATGCACACTAGTGTTGATAAGACTTGGATTTCTTTGCCTTGGGGTTGGTGAGACCTGTAGATATGAGAGGTGCAGTTGTGACCCTCTGGGCTGAGGAGAAGATAGAATTCCCAGATCAAAGGGAGGGATTGGTTTTAAGTGCTGTTTGCAATCACTTGATGTGCAAAGTGGCTGGGAAGGGGTGGGCACAGGTTACCTTGATACAGTTGGAGAAAGATGGAATTTTGTTGAATCTCAGAGAGGCGCTGTCTTCTGATAATCAGGACCAGCACTGTGCATCTGCTGGAGAATGTGTAAGAAACTTCTATGAGGTGTCCACAAGTTTCCTGAGGATTTGGGCTGTTTCTTCTGGTACCACTTTGGAGGCACAAAATCCAGCCCTTCAATGATCAAGGCAGGAGGACATTTTGGCATGCAGGGCGACCTTATCCAGCTAGTGTTAGTGAAAACACCCACCCAAATGCTGAGTCCTCTGCTTTGGGTTCAGAAAAGTGACACCCAAGCAAACAAAGTCTACTTGGCATGGTTTGGTGGGTGGCTTGAGAGAAAAGCATGGATTGTTTTCTGCTTCTGAAGATGGTTTGTTTCTTGTTGATGGAGAAAATTGAATTACATTCTAACAAAGACACAGCAATAGCTGAGGTTTTTGTGCTGGGGGAGGGTTAGTACAGTATGCTTGTACATTTTTCTTTTCTGTTCAGAATATTAGTGTTATTGTGGCTTTTTTGTTTCTTACTTTCAATGAAAGAGGTTGACGGAGAGGTTAGATACCAGTTCTGCCTCAGTGATTCATTAAAGCAGAGCTGGAGGAACGGAAGTCGCCCTGTTCAAAGGTGTGGGGAGTGTTTTATTGTTCTGCATGGTGCTGTGAATGCCAATGATTTTGCAGCTGTGAAAAGGGCTCTTAATGAGTTTCAGCATTTTAATGTACTTCAAGTTCCCAATTGTACAAATTTAAGAAGCTTAGCAATTCAGTATCTCCTGAATAATAGCATTTATTTTATACTCTAAATACACTTGGGGAAGTCTCAACAATATTGCAGGAAGTCTTGGTAATATTGTGGCTCCTTCCCGATGTAATAGCTTTAGAGGACCTAATTGACTTGAACAGTGGAATTGGTCCTTTAAAAAACATGCACACACAATTTTTGATTAATGAGCCCCATAATAAATCATTAATCTTTTTTGGCTCAGAAATTGTCTGAATAGTTTTCAAAGTAGAAGTTGTGTATGCGTTCCTAAACTGTCTTTGTGATACGGTGCTTGCATTTCACATCTGTCATCTTCAATTAACAAAAAAAATAATCTACCGTAATTTAATTTTAGAAAAACAAGTCTAAACTCTGAACTACTTGCTTACTTAGAGGCCTGTGAAGAAATATATAGATAGGAATACTTCCTCTTATAATAATAAAAGCACTATAAAATGACAATGTAATAAGTGTCCTTCTTCCTGAAGGATCCTAAAGTGCTTTTACACATTTTCTATAGTCAATGTGGGTTATTCACCCATCACTTGAATGAAACCAGTCTTTACTGACTGTGCTAAACAACACTTTTTATAGGAAGGAAATCACAAATAACTCTTGCATTTGAAACTCTGGGGAGAATTTGAGGTAGGCAGATTGTAATTGCCCAATTTGGAAATGGGCCAGAAGACTGTGATTAATATACCCAGGCTGCACTTTAATTGTCCCAGAGTACTCTGGGCCTTGGTTTCAAGTGGGCTTTGTCTCTGAATAGTATTTCTTTTTCTTCATGTTAATTTTTGAGCTTATAGAATGGATATCAGGTTTAACAGAATTTGAAAGTGGGGAAATTTGTTACTTACATGGGGATTAGCAACACTGGGAAGGAACAACACAATTTTCTAGGTCTATCACAAGTGTCAGAAACTTCTTTTTTCTTCTTGTTTCACTGCATGACCTGTGATTTGGTTGACTACCTTGACATATTTTTTTTCTCATACTTGACTATTTTGAACTCTTTAAAAATTGTTACTTAAAGTTTTAAAATTAATAGCACAGTAAATGCAAATAGCTCCACTTCTTAGCTATTCACTTTCTCAGGGAATTGCTTGTTCTTTTGAAACAATGTAATTTCTCAAGAACCTGTGAAAGGCAGCCTAGCAGGTTAAGTTGATTGATCTTTAAAAATAGGGTCATGTAACTCAAAACTATTTCCCATAAAAAACAAACAAGCTGCAGAGGTTGTTGGTGCTTTTCCCAGCAAAGCCAGCCTCATCCGCTCCCTGGTGTGGGAAGGCTGGGAAACCTCTGCGTGTCAGATCCCATCCTGAGGCTGCTGGATGTGCAATCTGTCTGTGGCAGACACTGATCTGCAGGTCCACAACTGAGTCAACATCTGACTGAGACATTACTCAGTGGGATCCAGTGGATATTTATTTTTCTCTCGGAGAATCTGAGCATTTTTAAGGGGGTTTTTGGTAGATTCGGGATTTTGTGACCAACTCCATATTTAGCACATAGATGTTGGGGGGTTTTGTGATTTGGGTTTATTTCTTTTTAAATGGTCCACAGAATACATGTAACGTTAGCTTGATCTGTTGACAGAGTTGAGCTGAACACAGATTTCTCAGGACTGCATAGTATCAGATTTGGTCCCTTAGGTTTAAAGTGTTTACACAACTAGTAAAGAAAGCTCACACTCTCAGCAGTATGTTTTACCATGTACCACCAGGAACTGCTACAGTCTTGATGGGAACCTCACACAAACTCTGGAATTTCATAAGTATTTTTTCCATCTTACCTTCTTTAGAAGCAACTGTATTTTACCTCCACAAAAAAGGGTTGAGGTTGTTTTGATTTTTTTAAAAAATAAATTTATTTATGTCATCAGCTGATGATATCAGTATCAGCAAGGATAAGCACTGGCATAACAAGTGCACCTCAGATAAAGCACTCCTAATTTACATAATAAAATGCCTCTCTCTCATTCTACTTCTTTCCGCTAGTGGTGTAATATTAGAGAGCTAAGAGTTTAAGATGTTCTACTTTTAAGCCTTCAGTTTTTCTTTTCACTAAAACTATTCTGAAAACAAGTTATGAATACAACACCTGAGAGAGGTTATCCAGAAGCCTAAAGTGTTCAGTAGTTCAAGATCTCTTCTTTGCTGCTGTCTTTTTCATTATAAAAAAGGATTCTGAATCTGGAATAAAGTCATAGAATCATAGAATGGTTTTGGGTTGGAAGGGACCTTAAAGATCATCTAGTTCCAACCCTCCTGCCTATGTTTAGGGACACCTCCCACTAGACCAGATTGCTCGGAACTCCCCTCAGGGTCTTAGCCTGGCCTTGAACACTGCCAGGAATGAGACATCCAGAACTTCTCTGGGCAACCTGTTCCAGTGCCTCCCCACCCTCACAGTAAAGAATTTCTTCCTGGTATCTAAACCTCTATCCTCTTTCAGTTTGAACCCATTCTGCCTTGTCCTGATGACTCAGAGCATTTAAAGACCAACACAAGAACCAGGTCCAGCTTTCAGCATCCTAGGAGAAGACCACATCACTCCCTCTATACCCTGCAGTAGATTCCCCTTTGTCTTTAATTTTCAGCCATCCACTACATCCAAAATGCCAAACTGGGACTCAAGTCTGGGACTCAATCAATGCCTGTACATCTTATCTCACAATTTTATTACTGCAGATATTCTTAGAGTTGCTTATGATTTATAAGTGAGAAAGAGAATAATAACATTCTTCATTTGTTGGATTGATGCAGCCATCACTTTTTATATGAATAGTTTATACACATATACAAGTAAATGTAAAATATTATTACATGCAGCTATATTTAATCATACACAAGCAAGCCACCAGCTAAGCACATTAAATGACTCTGTATGGGGATACCTACTTTTCATACACCATCACATACACATATGATGCATAATTGCAAATGTGCATCCCTTTTTTGGAAATCTGGGTGTAGTCTTACATGTTTTTACACATAGGCATCTGTTTAGCCAGATCTTCAAAACTGAAAGCATATGTAAACCGGAATGCACTTTTATGTGTATAGTTTGTTATTATGTATATAATATAGCACTATACTTATTTACTCAAACACATTATTCCATCATTGATGGAGAGAGGCTATTTACAAGAGCATATGGTGACAGGACAAAGGTTAAATCTGAGAGAGAGTAGATTTTGATTAGATATTGGGAAGAAATTTTTCATCATGAGCAAGGCAAGGCACTGGAACAGGTTGCCCAGAGAAGTTGTGGATACCCCATCTCTGGGAGTGCTCAAGGACAGGCTGGATGGAGCTCTGAGGAACCTGATCTAGTGGAAGGTGTTCCTGCCCACTGCAGGGGTGTTGGAACTAGCAGACCTCTGAGATCCTTTCCAACCCAGGTCATTCCGTGATTCCCATCCATATACAACACATGCACAGATGCTCACACGTATACTATACACCTAACCCATAGCTGAAATACTGTATAGACATAAGAACAGATGTGCATGAACCTCAGAGAGCTTAATATTGGAATGCTAGTGCATTTTCTCACAGGCCAGTGTAGTACAACATAGCAAGTGATTGATGTGTGAGCAGTCACAGCCAGCCAAGTTCAGATTCTTGGAAACAAAAGGAAAGATGGAGTTACAGGGCTTGCACCATTTCCTTCTTCCATTTCTCCTTCTTGCAGGAACTGGTCATGTGTACTCAAGCTCAAGCATTGTGCTCTGTTTGAATTCAACTTGCAGTATCTTTCAATCTCTTCTATATTGTTCTATTGTATCCTCTTGTGCCATCCTTGTACCATTTGCCTCCTGGTCTCTGGGTTACAAAGGCAATGAACTACATAAGCTCTGAGCTTATCCCTCCCACCCTGAAAAGCCCAGTGCTGCACAGCCCCTGTCCAGCCACCGCAGTCCTGATCCACCTCACCAGCTGACCAGCTGACAACAGAATCTGTTATTTCATGTGGGTTGCCAGATACCTTTGCTTAATGGCTTTCTCAAAACTCTGTTTTTGCCACAAGAACAGCACATGTGCCCTTTCACACCAGTCTCTTGAGCAGAGGGAAATTCTTTTTCCTCTCCATAGTGAGACCAGGTTGTGGCTCCTCATGACTCAACAAAATTTGCTTTACAATTCTGTCTTGACCTTTCACAGGTAGATAGAACTGGCCACGTTGTCCACCTTGCTATAACTATCCTAATTTCAGAGTGGTCTTCTGCTTCCTTCTGCAGATAATTGTTGACTTTGTCTTTTTCTTTGTGAATATGCAACTGGAAGCATTCATTGGCTTAGAAAACTTGAGTCAGTGTTCATTGCTGAGAAAACAGCGTTATTTTAGCTGATATGAAATGTGGAAGGAAATAATGAAAGGTTTGTAGGAAAATCATTAAGAACTTGTGCTTACCTTGGTTTTTAGATGTAAGAGAGTTCACAGACTCTGTTTTGGTTCACTGCTTCCCCTCCACCATGATCTTGCACTGTATTCTTTGTAGATGCAAAAGTACAATAAAATCCCCTCTCCTCTCTGCTTTCACCAAATGGCAAGAGGAGAACCATGGTTCTTGTACTGCTTTCTCTATCCTTCCTTTCTCGCCCTGTATTGTAGAGATGTAGGAGTGCTTACTACTCTCTCCTGATTTTCCTCAAACCTCTAGGTTTGCACTGAACCACCCAGATTCCTATTTTCTGCCTACACAAAGCATAATATATCCTTAAATAATGCTTCCTTCCCCAGTGGTACTTGGTTTCTGTGTCAGGGAAGTTAAGCTTTGACACTTAGCTCATCTTATTCTCCCAAGCAGGCTATGAGGAACTAAGACACCTGGCCCCTCTTCCCTGGCCACCGTGGGTTATTGATTTGTTTCCTGTCATTGCTGTGCTTTCCTTGTTCATTAGTTGTAGCCTCTGCAGCTGCCCGGGAGCTGGTCACAGCCCCAGGTCAGCTGAGGGTAGAGCAGGGAGGGAAGTGGTCCCACACAACCCAGTCCCCTCTTCAGCTGCCTGCCGTCTAGGCTCTGCTTTTTGACATTGACTGCAGCTATGGAGCAGCAGACTTCTCTGGCAGGAAAAATCTAGATGGACAGTGCCAGCACTGCTGGGACCCCAGCCTGGACACCATGGGACCATCCATGCCTCTTCTATTTGGCAAAGAGGCAGGATTTTAGCCCCATCATTAACCCTTGCATGTTTCTTTCCTGATGTTGACCCTTAATCTCAACTTCATTTATTAGGGCAATCTCATCACACAGAGCAAAATGTGCTCTGATGGGTGCTGAGGAAAGCACAGACAGCTCAGCAGTTCAGGACTGTGTCATGCAATGGGATTCAGCAGTGTTAATCACAGCAATTCAACCATGCCTTTTTGTTCTATTTTACTATGTTATGCTTTAAATAAATGAAAGTTTCATTTTCCTCCCTTACTCATAATATTTCCTCTTTTTCATCTGTGGGAGTGGAAACTGATTATTTCAAGGCCTTCTTGCTAGCCCTCTACTGGGACATGCTGACTCAGCTTTGGAAATTCCCCCCCGCCCCCTCCAAACTGGGGAAATGTGGCAGTGTTACGTCTGTCGTATTTCTGAGTGATAACCATCCCTTGTCACATTTGAAACATGACTTGGTTGCCTTTTTATATCTGATGCATTTAGATATAGTACAAGTATTTCTGTAGTGTATATTTTGTGAGCTGTGCCTGATCTTAAATGGAAATGGTATTTTTGTCTGTGTTAAATACAGATTTCTCAAAATAAAGCTGTCAAGGTGGTGTTTTGTCATGGATTTTGGTTTCCTTAAGTAGCGTCTATGTAGTTTTTTTTTTTTTCCTTTGGTTTCTGTAGTAGTTAAGATATCCAGACTCCCTGAAAATTGATGCATCCTCAAGGACTAGTAGGTTTCTATTTCTGGCATGTGCATCAAGATGAATAACTGTTCTCTAGCAGTTTGTATGGACTCAGGCTAAGTAGGCCTCAACCTTTATCCCAACAGGAATTCCCAGACTAGAAAATTCTGACTTCATTTATGGTTTATAAGAAGTAACACAAAACATGACAGAAGAAAGCCTTCCATTTCTTCACAGGCAATCACATGGGACCTGTGCACTGCTTGAATTCGCCTTTGGGTCAGTAGGTCAAATATTAAAAAGCCTTTTACTGTCCCAAAAAAAGTCCTCTTAAAGCTTTTAATGCTGTCCCAGTGCTGATAATTTACTACTGTTAATAGCTGTGTCTTTTTCCAGTCCAAGTGTAGACAGTTAAATGTTAAGTCTTTAAATTTTAAACAAAGAAATCTGAGTTTCCTTAGATTCCTCAGTCTTAGCTCAAAATCTAGAGAAACACGAGTTCCTACTGATCTACAGGTGGATGCAACATTGATACTAATTTAACCCCGTGTCCAAATCTGTTTTGTCTTTATATTTTTGGCAGCTTTGAAATGAAATATTAAAGGAAAACAAGAAATGTGTGATAATCATCAGAAGAAATACATTCACTGGGCTATTTGCAACTGAATGCAGTTCTGAAAATATTTTCCGATCACAGATCCTGATGCTGCCAACTAAATCAAAGAGAATTTTTCTGTAGCATTCAGTTAGAGAAGGAGCAGGCCATGGCAGAGCAATCCTCTGTCCTTGGAAAGAAGAGTTGCTAAAAATAGTAGACAGAAAGTCCTAAAGTCACAGTGGCCAAGTGCAGGTTATGTGTGCATGAACACAGTTACAGATGTCTCTGCTGCTCCATTATGTTATCCTATAGCCACTGGAAGATCAAAGAGCAAGGCCCTCACCTTTACCATGCTCCTGTTGTTTAAGAAGTCCCATTGCTTCTTTTGCTGAGGAAGGAGCATCCAACCTCTGCTCTAACACCTGTTACAGTTTCCAACAAGTTACACAGGAGGAGCTAATGCACAGGTTGATCTAAATGCTTTTTATATACAGTTTGAGGAACCCAGTTTCATCCTCTACAATGACACTGCACTCTGACCTCTGCACTGAGCAAGTGGTATTGTATCCTGAGACAGATTAGGGAGAAAACCATTTGTTTCCACTGCCATTTGCAATCCTTTTGGTCTAATGTTACTGTCATGAGAACACAGACATTCTGCTTTAAACTTGGAGATAAGGAAGTAGAACAGCCCAGTCAGCTCAAGGACTCACCACTCTTGAGAGCTGGCATCTTGACAAATGTAGACTAAAAAAGCAAGGTCTAGAAATTCTGTAATAATTTAAACCATTTACTCCAGAATCTGCATTGCTGTGTACACAAAGGCAGATTTTGAGTATTGGTTATCGTAACTCTTGATATTTCAGCTTATGCAAAGTAGAACTGTAGAATTCTTGTAGGAGTTATATTACCTCAACATAATGAGAGCTTCATCTTGAAATGCTTGGTGTTTATGTCAGGTGTTTCGAAGTATGATTTTAAGTGGAGCAAAAATAATTGTGGATTTCTTTTTCATTTATTATTGCAATCAGATTTTTTTTTTTCTCTGAGCATTTTACATACATAAAAAAAGCATTTCAACTAATTAGTGTCACTGGCACTGCAGGTATTTTTTAAGAACTAAAGTAAGCACTGCTACTAAATACTTATTATTTGCTGTATCATGTTTTTCAAAATTACAAATAATAATCACAAGAATCCATTAAAACAGGATGTTTCAGTGCATACTTCTAAGTTCTCTTTTTTAAGAACACTTTAAATTAAGCTGTTAATTTAATGTTATTGATTTATTGCATATGGAAATTTAGGTTGAATTAGTTTTCTTTCCTCCCTTATTGATAATGGAAAATTTATACTGTGGCCTGATTTCATGCTATGTCCTCTGCGTGCAAGTAATCTCTTCTGTGACCTCTTTGCTCTCTGTTGCATATCACAAACGCATCCTTTCTGTTGGACAGTATCATGTAAAACGCAGTTCTGGGAGAAAGCGAAGAGCAGAATTAAATTGCAAGATTCACTAACTGTCTAGGGAAAAAGGACATGACTCTTATCTAAATATCAGTAAGAGAATCCTGCAAAATATGTGTCAATCTGCATGTCATTAGCACAGTATAGCATAAAGGAAACAAACATACTTGAGGCAGTTTTGTCCAATGGGCAATAGGAAACTGTCGTAAGTTCACCAACATGCCATCAATGACAAATCAAAATAAATAGATAAGTTATTCAACTTAGATTGCAGCTCATCTGTCAAATTAGCCTTTTGCTTCCAGAGGTTATAAGTGAGTTTCTGATTTCAGGTTCATGGGTAGGGGTTAGTGTAGCATTTTTAGAAATTGCTATAGACAGGCATTAGATCATCTAAGGTAATGAATTGATTCTTACTTAACAGCAATAAAAATAGCAAACCAGTCACAAAACAGTATGAAAAAAAAATATGGAGACAACTGAACATACTCAAAGCTAGAATGACACAAGATTTTTTTCTGAGTTGATCTGTTTTGGCTGCACTGTACTCTGCAAGTTGGAAGACGGAAATTTGTTTCTAGGAAGACTAAGAAGTAAGGAGTTTTAGAAGTCTCATCTGTAATAGCAAAAGTATGAATGAGAGCTTTTTATATCAGTTTTTGATAGCTCTGGTTACAACTGTATTCTGTGGAAGCGAGAGGTACCATGTATCTTATAGAATCAGAAGGCAGCAACAATAGTGACTCAAGCCCCTATTTCCCACAGAAGACAAAGGGCAAATCAAATCACCATTGGCAGGTGAATTGCATGATGGAAGGTTCTGCAGCAGCTCTGTGCTGGACAGACCAATAACAATTCAGTTCCGGCAATATTTAGCTTTCGCAAATGCTGTGCTGTCCATGAACAAACTTAATTAAAAGAAAGCTGAGTCCAGCTTACACAGCAGACACAGCACTCTGATAGTTTGCACAAAGAGAAGAAATCCTGGGCATATATAAACTGTGAACTCTTTTAAAGTTCATGGTTTTAATTAAAACAGTTCATATAAATAATACTCCACCGTGGAGCTGATACAGGTATTTGTGGCAAATAATTTCATACAATATCTTTTGCTTTTCCTCTTCATACGTCATGGGGTTTAGGAATTTGCTTGTTTGCAATTTTTGGATGAAGTTTGGTAGAGCAAATTTTAGCCTGTGCCTTGTTTAAGAAGTAACTGCAAAGAGTGCTTCAGTGATGGCACAGTAATAATGCTGGGTGGTCAAGTCACATCTCTCTCTTCTGATTAGATGATTCTAGAAAAAGGATTTCAAATGGCAGGAGTTCTTTTCTTGGGTCATTATAAAGTTCAGAAATGCTTACGTTTACTTATGCAAATAACAATAAAATACTTTGAAAATCATTGGGAAAATGCTTTTCTTCAGAATAGCACTTATGAGTGTTTTCTGTGTTCATGTGCAGAACATCTGTTTCTTTCCAGCAAGTGACCTCTTTGTTAACAGACTGTTGACATGACTTAGTGATAATCAAGTTTATACAGAAAAATGCTGCAGGTTTAGTTTTAGCTGTATTTATAATATTTGATGGATTTGGCTTAATTTTTGCTGTATAGTGGTTGCATAATTATTCTGGGGCCAGATCTCCTGTGACTCTTTGGAAACACCATATTGTTAATAAATTTTGAACTATCATAGTGTAAACATCAAGTAGGGCTGAGCACACAAGAAAGATAATTTATGAAACATGTAGTCAGCACTAAGTCTAAAAAGGCACAGTGACTACTGTGAAGTTGATCTGTCAGGGTGTGAGATTTAACATCTCAGGATGTTAAATCTTTGTGTATCAGAGCTTTTGGAAGACCATCAAACGACACAGATTCTTTTGAAGGTACCTAAGACAAAATAAGCTGCTTTGAATAACCAAATGTCCTCTGTTCTTCAGTATTTTCCCTGTGAAACCATCCATGTTAGACGGTCTTGGTTGAGGAGATAGCTCGTGTTTCCAACAATGCCTAATGCAAAAAAAAATTTAAGTGGGAAGGGATAAAGCCAGGCTCAGTAGAGATAAGCCTAGGGGCATCATGCCAATGTTTTAGGGACAGTGAGCTAGAGAGATCTGCTGTCTCAGTGGAGAAGGGGATGGAGATCCATGCAGGAGCAAGAACATAGGGGTTATTTATGTGTTAGAAACCTCAGAAGCACCTGAGAATGGTCATGTAATAATTAGGGCTTCTTCCCCAAAAAACATGTTGGGATTGACAACCCAACTAGTAGGTAATCTGGCTAATGCCATGAAAGAAAATAAAAATTATATAAATACATCAGCAATAAAAGGAGAGCTAAGGAAAATTTCTATATGTTATTGGATGTAGAAGGAAACAGTGACAAAGAATGAGGAAAAGGCTAACGTTCTTAATGCCTTCTTTGTCTCAGTTCTTAATAATAAGACCAGCAGTTGTTCAGCTGAGCTGAAAGATGGGGATGGGATCAGAATGAAGCCCATATATTCTAGGGGAAATGATTAGTGTTCTGTTATACAAACTCATGGGGCCAGACAGGATCCACCCAAGGATACTGAGGGAGCCGACATAGTGCTCATCCTGCCACTTGCAATCATTTCCCAGCCGGAAGGTTGTGGTTGACTAGAAGTTAGCAAATGTGACACCCATCTATAGGGACAGGATATCTGGAGAACTTCAGGTCTTGTCAGCCAGACCTTGGTGCCAGGGAAGGTTATGGAGCAGATCATCTTGAGCACAATCATGCAGCACATCGAGGATAGCCAGGGCATCAAGCCCAGTCAGAATGGGTTTTTGAAAGGAAGGTTCTGCTTGACCAACCTGATCTCCTCCTATGAAAAGGTGACCAAGAAGGCCAATGGCATCTTGGCTTGTATCAGCAACAGTGTGACCAGCAGGACAAGGGCAGTGATTGTTCCCCTGTACTCAGCACTAATGAAGCCACACCTCAAATCCTGTGTTCAGTTTTGGGCTGCTCACTGCAAGAAAGACACTGAGGGGCAGGAACAGGTCCAGAGATGGGTCGTGGTGAAGGTTCTGGAGCACAAGTCCTATGAGGATCAACTGAAGGAGCAGGGGTTATTCAGTCTGGAGAAAAAGAGGCTCAGCAGAGACCTTATTGTTCTCTACAACTGCCTGAAAATAGGGTGTAGCCAGGTGGGGGTCAGTCTCCCAGGAAACAAGTGATAGGGCAAGAGAAAATTTTCTCAAGTTGCTGCTGGGGAGCCAGGGGAGGTTCAGATTAAATATTAGGGAAAAAAATATTAGCCATAAGGATTGTAAAGCATTGAAACAGGCTGCTCAGGGAAGTGGTGGAGTCACCAAGTCTGGAGGGATTTAACAGAGAAGCACGTGTGGGAAGTAGGGACACGGTTTAATGACAGGCTTGACAGTGCTGGGTTAAGGGATGGACTCAGTCATCACAAAAGTCTTTTCTGACTTAAACAATTCCAAGATTTCATGAAAGAACTTTGGAAATACTCTTGACAAGGAGGCCTGAATTACTTTTAGCAGTTTCCTTCAACTGTATCTGTTAAATTATTAATACACTGTGCACTAATAAAAGCCTTGTGAAGTTTAGGCTTTCTGTACAGCATTGTAAGCCTTTTGGTGCGGTGCTCAACAAGAGAATGAAACTAGCCAGGGATCAATAGTTAACTGGCCATTGATTTAGCTGTCTACATTGTTAAAAATGTGCCCACACAAAGGAAAGCAAATAAGCAAGGAAAAAGTCAAAGGGAACCCTGGCAGCTGCACTTCATTCATTTTGTTCACCTCATGTTACTGCAATGATGGCTCAAAATATGTCATTGATAAATCTGGAAGCCTGCATCATCTGGACCATTGCTATAGCAAAGGTTTCATGAGAGTTTGTTTTTTCCTTCTTTTTATAAAACAGATATGTAATGTAAAAAATCTTGGAAATCAGACTACTGGCACTTAATTCACATCAGTGTATCTTCATAGATTGGAAAGGTACCATATGAACAAGACGTACCACATGGGCAAGATCTCCATCCCCAACCACTACACCATCCTCACTGAGAAAAAGGAAAAAGAGCTCTCACTGTCACTTCTCTGATACCAGGAGGTGGTGGAGTTTGGGGTGATTTTCTTCCAACTTTCACATTACTAGCCCATATTCATCCTACCTAGTGGTGATTAACCAAGTTATTAGTATGCTATTAAGGTTATTATTTATTAGTATAAATATTGATTATTAGGAGCATCCTGCCATGCCTGGATAGGTAAGTGAAGAGAGAATAACTGTCCTCTCTAAATGTTCTTTGAAGATATTCGTATTAGAGCTGATGTTACACACCAGGATTATAAATTCAGTACCTTACTCTGTCTGAAACCAGACATCTTTTGCACATGTGAAAAAAATATGCCACAATTATGTGGAAAAGCAGCAGAAATAAATGGAGTAACAATAGAAAACTAGAGGGAAAGTATTTTCATTTAGAATTTTGGGGTGTGACTCCAACCAAATGCCCATAAAATCAACTTTTAAATTAATGTCTCTTTTAGATGTTCTGAAAAGTTCTCACGATCTGCAGTACTAAAAATGTAAATATTACAGAACAGAACAACAAGAGGAGTTATTGAATGTGAATCTATTGAGAGAAAGTATTACATGCTTCCTCTAAATTTCATTTAAGTTTAGTGCCTGTAAAGAATCCAGTTTAGAAATAATTTAATAAACTGAAGATGAGACTGATGCTGCCATAAAACTGCAGCTTTCAAGACAGTGAGCAAACACTGGAAAATGTATGAAATGACACATAAATGTTTCCATATACATGATCTGGTTTCATATATATGGTTCCACATAAATGTCTTTTTCTTTTAAAATGACTATTTTTATCTTAAGGGGAAACAGAAGTTCAACCCGGATCTTTAAAGGGGACAAGGAGTTCAATCCATAGGCGGAAGATCTGGCCGGCAGCCATAAGGCAGAGATGAACTAATTTGGGGAAAATACTGATTGAGGGGAAACTGCATCTAAAAAGAACTGTGTTTCCAAGGGTGAGCTGTAATATTGACCTGTGTCAAAATTAATATTATGAAGTCTCAATTTATTAAAGACAAGAAAAGCATATGATCTATTAGTATAAATATTGATTATCTCCTTCAAAAGAGGAGTTCAGAATCTGACATTGATCCACATACAAAGTTAAATTCCCAGAATAAGTTTGGAAGATGGAAAAAAGAAATCATTTGAACTCATAATCAGAGCTTAGTTTCCTAGAGCAAGCTGCTCTAAGGAGAAATAAATTAGGTTCAGTAAAAGGGATTGGTACATAAGGTTTCCAGATAAACCAAACACACTCAGTTTCCAGTCCTACTGAGATCACAGATTAGAAGAGGTTTGAGCTCCTTTTGGGGAAAAAAAAAAATTGCCAAAAGCTGTCTGCCCCTCCCTACACGTGTCTTTAAAGAATGCATTACTAAATGTACCGTGTATAGAGGCTCAGCCTCAGCTCGCACAAGCAGGAATTGTTCTTTCAGCTTTTCACATGTTGCTTCCAAAGATTATCTCAAGATGGGAGGGAAAATCCCATCTGAACATTGTCCTTCCTTTCAAAAGTGTCTGGGAGGGCCCAGCAAAGCAAACAGCAAACTTGGAGTTGCAGTGTGCCCTCTCCTAGGGTTTGTTTTGGGTTGTTTTTGGGATTTTTTCCGTTTGAAATGCTGTTGGTGTAGTGCATTCCAAATGCTCAGCATTATAAACTTATTTTGCTTCTTGGCACAGGCCTTGGGAGCTGAGTGACTGGCCCAGTTCTTGCTAAAAGGCAGTGACAAAATTTCTGGCCCTTTCCCCAGTACAACTACTCCTGACTGCTGAACTCCAGAGCCTTGCAACAGGAGGCCTTCTCTGCTGACCACTGGAGTTGCTCTGAGCTAATCAAAAACGTGGGCTTGACCTACTCTTAATTTGCAGTATTCACGATTTTAAACATTCCAATTTTAAGACTGGAAGTTTTTTTTCAAATTGGAATTAAAAGAAATAAATTGTCACAATTTTAAGCCTTTCTAGGTGTGGTCTTGACCAGTTTGAGAGTGTCTATCATACACATCCCCAGCCAGAATAGCCCAACTGCAACATATGCATGCAGGTGAAGTCCCTAGAATGCAAGGACCAGAGGAGCTGAGGTGTTATGCTCAGACACCGATGGTGAAACTGGCTGCAGTGGGAGCAAAGGGAGTTGCAAAAAGCCATGCACTCCTCTGGAGAGGAGCTTAAATTGACTGAATTTCTTTTGTTGTTGTTGTTGGCTCATTCTCTGGTGCTCAGTGTACGCACACAGACTGGCACACACCAGGATCCCAGAATGCGCTTTGCCTAAGGTGTGAGGCTGTGCCAGGATTTCATAGGGTTGGGACTGACTGGGTAAGTTTATCCCTGCTTCTTTGGGGCTGCAGTGCAAATGCAAACTATACGGGGAAAATCCTTGACCTCTCAAATGAGAGATCTTGGCTAAAAGGAACATCTGTGAGGATAGCCAGAAGCAGGCTTTTCATCATGCCTTGAGACTGTGCTTGCAAGTTTCCATGTCTTGAGCATGGTTCTGCAGCTGTCACACACAGCAGGCTGCACTGTTGTTTCACCACTCTCTTCATGAAGCATCAACTTGGCCTGGTGTTGTACCCATTATTTATCTGTGTTTGGCATGGACCCTGGGAAAGGCAGAGGAACTGTGCTGCAATACTGCAGAGAGCCCTCCACTGCTCCCAGCAGCCCCCTGCTCCTGTGAGCCTCCAGGACAGCACTCAGCTGCAGTGGCTAGCCCTGGCCGCCCTGGGGAGGCCCTTCTCACACCCTTCTGGGTGCGTTAGGCCCAAGGGACAGGTGTGCATTGAGAAGACTGTATCAACAGGTGTGTCCCTCCCCCATGGTGCAGGGCCAGCATGGTGTCTCTTGTGTGGTCAGAAAGGATGAATTTCTTCGCTGGAAGGGTGGTGAAGGATTGGAACAGGCTGCCTGGAGAGGTGGTAGAATCACTGTCCCTGGAAGTTTTTAAGAAACATGTAGATGTGGTGCTTAGAGACATGGTTTAGTGGTGGACCTGGCAGTATTAGGTTTAAGGTTGAACTTGATCTTGAAGGTCTCTTCCAACCTTAGTGATTCCAGGATTCTGTGAAATCGCTAGCAAAGCCCAGGCTCTGCTTGGCTGGTGGCCCCACTGCACTGGCTGCAAGTCTCCAGCTGCAGGGCATCCAAGTCACGGTGCTGTTGGAATTGTTTGTGGTGAGTGTGTGGCTTTCTGCCACCCACCCTTTTGGTTTCTGCCCAGACTATATAGGAGCATAGGAGGAAGATGCATTTCTGAAGTGACTTTCAGTATCGAACCAAAGACTTCCAGCTCTCTTATTGATGACTGCTCAGTCAATGCATTTTGGGACTGGAGACAATAATAAATCGGATTTTAGTCGCCCAAGATGGGAAGTAGCATTTTTTTAATGTCTGGTGAAGGCTTAGAGACAATTAAATGAACCACAGGAAGCCTGATCCAGACACTAACATTGCCATCAGTCCTGCAACCCCAGGAGCTGTTCCTTCACTGAAGGCAGAAACTGAGCTGTCAGCTCTTAGGATTATGGAAGGCAAGTAGTTCACGGGGTGCTCAAACTTATGGCTCTGGTTAGGCTTATCTTGTCAACAAACAGGCACATTTTGAACATCAGGACTCTTACCTTTGACAGTGAAAAGCTCAGTAGTGGCACTGGGATGGGGAAGAGAATATCTCACATGGGAGCTTGTGGAATCTGGGATGAAAAGGTTTGGGCAAAATGAGTCATGTGTTCAGCACCTCCATGCTGAACACCAGAGATCTATCTCTGCACAACTGAAAAAGACCACAAAGAGCCTCAGTGCCAGAGGCTGGGAGTGGGACCAAGCCTGAGAAACAGGGACTCATGAGGGTAGGTGACAGTGGGGTCTGACTGCACAGTGATGGGGCAGCTGAGTTCCACACCACCCCTGTAAAGCCTGCTCAGCTCCCAGCTGCATTACTATGAGGGCATTTCATCTTGTTTCAGTTGGTTGTGTGATATATGGCTTCTGTGGGGTGATATTTCTCCATAAGGGAAAGGGGTATTTCTCTAAATGCTATATTTGTATAGCATTTGTAAGGAAAAATAATGTGATTCTTTTCCTTTCTTAGAAAACACTGTTGTGTTGTGGAGGTAGCATGAGTGGCCTCATCTGTCTCTCTCTGTTTGCAACATTTATTTATCACATTGATAAAAGATAGGCTTGGCAAATCCCTGTGAAAGAGTGACTATGGTCTGCTGGTCTTTCATTCATCCTCAGAGTGTAGCTAGCTTTCCATGGATATTTAAAACAATGATATTTAATCTCTAGCACAGTTAAAAGGCTTATGTGTTCCTGGTTCGGAAGTGAGACACATTGGCAACGGTTCTTATTTATTTTATTTGTTTGCCTCAGCTTGAAAACTGAGCAGTCAAAGGAAGAGTTCTCATTTTAATGTGCTGCGGGACAGAGTTACTTCACTGAAAGCAGAGGCTGTCATGAAGTTACTGATGCATAACTCCACTTTTCCACATTAGTCTGGTCTTTGGCTACAGGGATTTCATCAGCATATCTTTTTCTAAATATTATCAAGTGATGTTAATCCTTGAGCATTGATTGGTGGATTAATCAAAGCCCTTAACCAATCAATAGATAGAGCTTTGCATAATAATGGAATCATTTCTGAAGAACTGTGCCAATTGGAATTGCAAAACTTTCTGCTTTGATTTGCTTCTTGAATGCTTCTGCTTTACCTGCCTCTATTGCTCACCCTTTCAAAGTACTTAGTAACAATGAAGATGCTTCCAAATTCCTACATCTTTCATTTTTTTGTGTGGCTTCAGGATGTGGAGTGTGGATAAGGGGGGAAGTACCAATCGATAAAACTTAAATAGTTTGCACACAGAAAAGGTGAAAAATTTAAAGAAAAAAAAAAGACAGAGAGAGAAAAAAATAAAATGGTTTCCATTCTTGTCTCTTTGCTTTTCCCAAAGCTAAAAGTGTGATCTGAAGCTCATATTCCTTTTCTTTTCTTGTCTACCTTCCCTCCAGGACTCTTTCCATGATTTCCCTTCCATTGTCGGTACTGTAGCAGTTCTGACCCCTCGCTAGCATCTTTTGGTCACTGGACAGGAACTAGATTTTGGATGTGTATAAATGTAAATTGATGTGAGAGGAAGGAAGATTACTGCAGGGAAAGATAACTGGAAAGGGAAAAAAGGTTTTCCTAGATTTGAGGTTTGTAACTTCAGTTGAATTTGCAGTGAGTTCAGTGTTCGTGTGTGTGGTATTCCTCTCCTCCCTTCTGCTCCTTACTGTATGACATGGTAATAACTGGGTATATTTTTAAGGACAGCAGTTTGAAAACATGCCTACTTTGGTCTTTTATTTATGTTTTGTAAAACAGTAAAGAATTCATCATGCACGGTAATGTGTTGTTTTGTGGGCTAGTGAGTCTGGAGATGCGAAGGTAGAATGCAGTAGTCATTGACCAGTATGTCCAAAGACAAGCATCCCTAGCCCTGTGATCAGAACCCACAGTACAACAGTATTACATGCCTCCTGATTTTGGACCTTTTGGGGTATCCATTTGCAGTTTTTTGTCTCATCCAGAAGGGCTAAAATTTCCCTTGAGCCTGGGGTAAGAGAAGGTAAAAACTTCCTTCAGTTTCTCATTCTGGTATTTAACTACATTAGATTTTCCTTAGTCATTCTTATCCCTGCAAAGATGGTGTGTGTGAATCACAGCTTGAAGCAATTTCTCTTTCTAGTATTGAGGCCTTGAATGTACAAGGCAGTGATGGAGCAGACATCTTCATTCTGTCTGTCTTCATACATCTTCTTGAAACAGAATGCATGATTGTGTTTGGCAAGGTACATTCTCACTGATTTTAATGGAGTGTAATTTGAAACTAGTTTAGTTAAACCAGGGCAGATGGCTGTACGACTGTGTGTAATTTCATAATAGTGCAAGGTTGCAGTGGTGCTGCAAGGTTATTAATCTGATTTTGGGACAACTCAGCAAAAAAAGGGTATTACTGTTGTCAACTCAATGTTGAACAAGTTCAAATTAATTCTGCCCATTAAAAATTGTAGTAAAAAGAATAAAAAACTCAGTCTAAGAGAACTATCTCAGAGAAGGTGTTGCCTGGATTACTGCACAGTATAATGATTGCATCTTATATTTTTTGTTATTTAGCATAAACAGAAATTACGTAGTAATGCCTGATCCCAGTCAGGCTTGTACTGGCAGGTGGTCAGACATTATGTAAAGCTTATATCAATAAAAATGGACAGAGTCATGAAAATTTGCAAGGGCATAACTAAATTGATTTAATGCAATCAAGACCTGGTTGTTGCAGACAAGGTTTTTTTACTGCTTTAATATACTTATTTTACATATGGCATCTATGTCTCTTTCATGTTTCTTTGCAGTAGTTCAGCAAGCAAGAATAGGAATTGGAGTGGTTTATGGAAAGTCTAGCCTAAAGATCTGAAATAGAACAAGAAAGCTGCTTTCAAATTTGTTTTTTCAATTATTCATGCTACAGGCTTTGTTTTATAGGATTTTTTTATTTAGTCTCAGAATAAACATGTGACCTATCTCACCATGACCATAGGCTGAACTGCAGAACTCCCCCTCCTGCCCCTGGCCCAGTTAGATCTTGTTGCTTATAATTAAGAAAGACATTTTTAATGGGGAAAGAAAGGAAAAAATACTATGAAAATTGTTCTGTGTCTTCCACCAACCTTTTTCATGCTGAACAGGCTGAATGGGAAGTGTTCAGGCTGGAAAGCACGTCTGATTAAAATATATGTAGAATTTTTGTTCTTTATTTATGTTAACATTAGCGCATTTGTGGAAATCGCATTTTCTTCACAATCTTTTTGCTAAATAAGGAACAAATCCGAGAACACTTGTGCATGAGAGTAATTTTCTGTAAGTGAATAGTGTAACTGACTTCAATAAGAGCAATCACGCACAGAATTAAGCACATGCATGAGAGTTTGCAGAAATTTGGCAAATACGTTGCCATCATGAAGAAATTACCCAGCTCTTCTTCTAATGCAGATATGAGTGCTTGGCTTGGTCCTATTTTGAGTAGCCCTTATTGTACAAGCCATAAGCTATTCTATTGTGTTAAGCCTAACTGAAGATATTTCTCTTATTTTGTTGCAGCAACAAGAGCAAGATCCCACAAATCTATACATCTCAAATTTACCTGTGTCTATGGATGAGCAGGAACTGGAGAATATGCTGAAACCCTTTGGACATGTCATTTCCACCAGAATATTAAGAGATGCAAATGGAGTCAGCAGAGGAGTCGGCTTTGCCAGGTGAAACCTTTGCTCTTACTTTGATTCATGCACATTTTTTCAGCTTTAGTCCTTTGCAAATGCTGTCTGTTCTGTAGCTCTAAAGTCTCACAGCTATGGAAGATGCAGAGCAGCACCTTTATCAGATTGTATCTGTTCTTTTCACCAAGAAATACCAGTGCAGAAGGATGTTCATTTCATTCGTTCTAAAAAGCAGTTAATTCTGTGTAGGTATATGTAAATAAAAATGGCTGGGAATAGTGAGCTATCCATTCAGGATCAACCTCAGGTAATAATAAATGTCCTACAGCAAAAAGCACACACTTGGTAAAGAAACCAAGGCCTGTGCTTAGGAGGTCCGGGGTGAACTTACTGCACCCTTTCAGTACTGGAAGGGGTCACACTAGGTAGTCTTTAAGGTCCCTTTAAACCCAAACCATTCCATGAAACTTCTTAAATATTTGACAAAGATTTTGCAGCTGGAGAAAGTAAACTTAGGAGCTGGAAGAGCAAAGGGTAGGAACTGTAACTGAAGAAACGTGTCTTCCTTGAAAGCTGGAGCCTCCTTGAACTGCAGCTATGAAAAAAGCTTAAGAAGAAATATTTGCATAGAACAAGCCCTGATGGAGTAGTCAGACATTTTAGACAGAATGGGCAACATATTATTACCATGTATTTCATTGTTAGTACAGATAGAGAAGGCTCCATGTTTACTCTCAGGGAATATTTACATAGATTTTCTTCAGCTTGAAATATCCTCAAATCAAATAGTTTTCTTTTCAAAAGCCAAGAAATAGAGTGCTATATATAGAAAGGTATTGAAAACACAAATAAGAAGAGAAATTTGCAATTCTGCTGCGAATCAGTCTTCCGCTTCAAAATAAAAGGGAAAAAAAAAAACCCAGATCATTGTTTCTACAGAATATTCATAACACTGTGCTTAGTAGAGGAGGCAAAATTACTTCCTCATCTTGCAGATTTCTCTGAAATCCATCATATCCTGGTATATCATGGAACTTCTGTTAGTGTCATATACCACTGAGTGAAATGAGGCACTGTTTGATAAAAAGTTAGCTTTCAAGAAAAGTGACATTGTAGTGTTACTGCTGCCCTTGAAGTGAAAGGTCATCATGCCCAAAAAATGTTAAGATAATACTGTCTGAATTCAAATGGGAATAGGTAATTTTTTATGCTGAAAGATGGCACACTGTTCCTTGTGCATTCTTGCAGATAATAACATGAATTTTTCTAGCTCACTTAATATAGATTAGTCTAAGTCATGGATAAACCCACATTTTTGAAAATTGACTTACTTTGTGAAAATATATTTAGTTGTGGAACATATTTGAGGAACCCTGTAATGATCTAACATGTAGGTTGTGTAATTCACCATGCAAACGACAGTGAGGTAAAACCTTCACTCCATCAAAGTCTCCCACTGTTTTGAATGAGGCTAAAGTTAATCCAGGAATTTAGAACCATAGTTGAATGCTGACCCCTGTCTTTGCAGAATTATCAATACAATATTTAATTACGTCACCAGCGGACTTTCTTTTTGTTAAGAAGTGCTACCTGGTATCTTTTTCCTGTATGCCAAACCAAACAGGTTGTTACTTTCTTTAGCTTTCCTTTTAGTCCTGAGGGTTTCATTCTAGTGTACCTATGATGTGAGCTCATGTTTATTGGGTACCAATACAGGTAGGGGATAGAAGCTGGATTTTCAGTCCAAATAAGATTTTAGAAGTTCAAATCAGCAACACAGGTGAGGATCCTGGCTATTCTGACCTGGGACCTTTTATCACAGTATATCTTGCCTTCCTGTGGAATGTGCCACGCTGCTTAGCATAGCTCTAACCAGAGCTGCAGAAGAACCAGAGAAAAAGTTAAATTTGCATATGCTGAAATGATGCAGCATCCAACAATTTTGAAATATGATGTTTCGAAGTCATTAATTACATTTTATGATGATTAAAAGTCACTTTCTGAGTCTGCCCAATGACATGGAAATAGTCAATCTCGAAATAAGTACAGTCATTCAAAAAGCAACCAGAAGTAAAGACTGAAGGTAGGCAGCTATTGTCAGATTTTTCTTCTAAATGGGTATGATTAGCAGTTTTATAGTACTGCAGGTGGCTACTTAATCATTTATAACCTGGAGAACTTCAAATGTTCTTGGGTCAAAATTATCTTAGTTATGTCTGGTGACATAAACAGCCTCTCTTAGAGTGTGTGCGTACAAAACTAGCTCTGAGTGAAAGTTAAGCCATGAAACAATTTCCTCTCTTTTGCATCCTTCAAAAGCAACTGAACAGATTTTCCTGAATTTTTCCAGAGCATTTCCCTGTGGCCTGAGCCAACTGTACCTGGGTACACCCCAGGGGAGATTTTGGGTAGGAGAGTTAGGAGCAAGGGGCCAGAGAAGGGAAACTTTAGATGTTGACTGTGGCTTCATAAAAGCCAATCCGTGCTATAAACTCTGCACATCTGCCTCTGCTTCACCCTAGGCCCATGCTTTTTACTTCAAAGCCATATTACCTGCCCTCAGACTCTCTGTGGGAGCTAGCATTCCACAGGGCTTGCACTGCTGTGGTCTATTGGCAGGAGTGTTCCTGTTGACACCGGCAAGCAGAAGCTGAGACTAAACACAGCCTGTTCTAGAGCAGAGAGAGAAATGAGAAGGAATAGGAAGGGGCAGAAATGCTTACTAAAAGGAGGATATTGGAAAAAAGGGGGCACTTGTTTGGATGTGAAGCTTTGAGTTCAGTCTGTTGTAAGATTGCCTGTTAAAAGAGGGAATGACACTGTGATGCCCTTGCACAGAACTGCATCACAACAGTTAAATTCATAGATATTTCTCTTAAATACCTGTAACTGGGAGTCATCTAATAATTTCAGCAGCTGATCTTTCATTTTAAAAGTGAAATTGTATTCTTCAGAGCTTAGAACAAAATCATAGTCCTTCCTCCTGAAAAAAAAAATCAGCAAGATGAAACAGAAAAATTCAATGCAAAATAAAATAAATTTTAAAAAAATTAAAAAAAATTTAAAAAAGAAAAGAAATCCACAGAAACTGGATTTCAAGACTATTTGAAGACTTATTTCAAGATATAGTTTTAAGGTTGATATCTTACAAGTTTGGCAAACAACATTATTAGTGTTGCTGATGGTATGAGTAAAAAGCAGAACAGAGATAGTAAGAAGATCTTTGGGGGAGGCTGAAATTACTGGTTAGGGGAAGGTATTGAAAGCATGGAGGGAAATATTTATCTTCATTCTGAAGAAGTGTTGCCACTTATAAAGAGGTAGCTGTATGTGCTGGAAGACCTGGCTTTCTACAGGCCTATAAAGGATGAATTCCAGATGTTAAGGTGGAAGAAGATAAAGGAATGAAAAAATCTCAGTGGTGGCAAAACAGTGGTGCTGTTTGCTAAATAAAAGGAGGAATATTTAGAGAGAGATTTCTGAGGATTAGTGATGTTGCTACTTTGGAGATATAGAAGTGTCAGCAGCACCCGGGGATAAAGAACATTTGGCAGTTTAGGAATACATTTGTGAAAAGTAAAAGTGCTTTGTTCTTCCTTATTCGAGGGTTTAATTGAAGGTGGTTGAAAAGGTGCTATAATTTAGCTTGAATAAATCCGTCATCTAGGATGGTAGTACAGGCTTAGATATTTTAAGTATCATTCCTACTTTCAGCCAGAAGAATGTTCCGTCACATCCTGTACCTTACCCAGGAAAATGCTTTATAATTGAATATTTCAGGTGAAACTGGAAATCCTGAACATGCTCCTAAGACTTTGTGTGATATCTGTAAAATATTCCAATGCCTGCAGTGACATATTTCCATTGAAAGGTCTCCCTGGAAAAGCCTCAGAGCAACACTTCAGGGTGATGGGGGAGGTCTGTGTAGAGATGTATCTCTGAGACTCTCACATTTCCATCTGCTGTTGCAACCTGGAAAAATTTTGGTGGACTTTGTACATCCCTAAGAAAATTGAGAGTCATGAAGCTGCACTTTCAGGGAGAAGCAAACACCAGCAAAGGACAGGTGGGTCAGGATCCCTAGACAAATATCAGTGAGACTCCATAAAATGAAATGAATATGCAGCTCTGAAAAGTGATGAGGGAGGAAGCTGGAAAGTTGGGAGCCATCAGATAATTTGGCTGAGCAATTTTCATAATCCAAGCCTGAGGTACCATGAGTTTAATTGAAGAACTCCTTGGGCTTTGGAAAAGGGAGAGAGGAGATATTGGTATATACCTTGGGGAGAGACTTAACTGATACCACTGAATCAATGAAATAAAATTGCTTTTTATAACTCCACAATAAAATACCATTCAAGAATTATTTAAGTATCTTCCCTAAAGAGATAGTAGTATTAATAATACCATACACAGGTTTGTCACACTCAGGTGAACAGCAGAACAAGCATTTTATAGGTCCTTCTAAATGATAAAGTGCAAAGAAAGAGTTGGAAACCACTAACTTTTTTATTTTGTTTGCTGTCTTGTAACTTAAAACGACCTTGCAAGATTCCTCCCCCAAGCAACATTTTACAACAAAGGCATAAGCTTCTGAAAACAGAAATTTATGATGGAAATGCTGACAGTCAGACAGTCAAGTATTGCACTGCTGGCGGGTACCAGTATAATACTTAACCTGAGACTGTGAAGACAGTAGCATGAATCAACCTAGGTCTAGGTGGAAATGACTGCGTGTTCATACTATCCTTTTCCAGTAGCATAACAAAATTTGTTCAACACAAATGGTCATAAAAGAATGTTATGATGCTGTTTCCAGCAAATGTCCAAAGTCAAGAGATTCTCAATTAGCTGTCACCTCAGAGCAAAAGTGCACATCGCAGAGATGCTTCCATCCCTTTGTGACCTAGCAGGTGGGGTCTCTAGTGAGGTATTTAAACACTCTGCTTTTGAGACTTTGGGCCTCATCCTCATCTTTTCCCTACCTTATTCTTCTGGAAAAGTTTCTAATGGGTTGTTTTTCTTTGCCTGCCTATCGTTTTTACTAAACTTAGCTCTTGCTTATCCGCATTTTATATGTCTTAAATTTAGTCTTTGGAAATAATATTCTACTCAGCAACTGAAAGGGAGCAACAAAAACTAGGAAACAAGATTTTTAGCCATCACAGGGCCATTATTCTATTTATAGAAGCTTTGCATGGATTTCAGTAGAAATGGTTAGGCTCCAGTTTCCACTGAAGTAAAACTAGAGATATGAACCTTTAATTTCTAGGGTGTTTTTTTTGGTTTGTTTGTTTTGTGGTTTTTTTTTTCCTTAAAGGAAGCCTTGCATCTTTCTGAGGTTTTCAGGATAATGTAGGTGTAATGAAGTCGTTTGTTTTGACCCAAAGAAGTTTCCCTATGGAGAGCACTGCAAATACAGGTACTGTAGGGCAGACATACTTGGGCAGCTCACCTTAGCATAATGGGTGGTGCTGCAAGGTATAGAATGAACCACATCTCAAGAGGAAAGGGAAAGAGTGGTTTCTGTAGATTTTTTATATTTATCTGAGAAAGCAAACAACCTCCTGTTGTTCAAGCAGACAGTTGAAGAAAATACAGGCAAGACGTGTTGGGAAAAGATATAATTTGTGAGCGATGAGGAGAACTTGTCAAAATAAATGTCTTCTTAGGCTGTGAGTGGCAAAAAGAATAGCTTTTTTTCCAACAGAAAATGGATTCAAACCAAAAAACACAAACATCTTGAAGCAATCTCTTACCAACTGAAAATTTGGGGAGATAAAATACCTAAATCTGTTACAGAGGAGGAGGAAATCACAGGTTGCAGCCGTGTCAGGGTCTCAGAATGCCTGGAATTAAATTAGCAAAATAAATTTAAAAAACTAGTGAATGTGTTTCCATGGAATGATGAAAAACATAGGAAACCTCATGCTAATCAAAACTATCTTTTAGCTTTTGAATATTTGAGACCTGAAGATCATTTTGCCTCACATCTTTTATATCATAGACAGCTAAAATACTACCCATTACCTAATATTGAGATAATGCTCATGTCTTATTAAAATAAGACTTTCAGAAATTATTCAAAGACATCAACTAGAAAAATAGGACCACCCCTTTTCTATCTAAAGTTTGCCAGTGGATCGTCTTCCTTGCAGTTAAATGTTTCTGCCTAATTTCTCTTTTGAATCATCTGTCACGACTTTCTAAGGAAGAGTAAAGAAGTCCTTGCTCCCTAGTTTATTCTCACCACAAAGGTACTTATGCAGCGCTATCAGACTGCCCCTCTAGTTATCTTCTTGATATGCTAAAGAAATTCAGTTCTCCGCTGTGTATTCTAACTATGGTCTCCATTCCTTGGGATCCCCTCACTGTATAATACTGTTACTACCTACCTGCATCCATCTTTGCAAAATGCCTTAAATAGTAAGAAAACATCGTTCTTGAAGATTTGTAATTCCCACTCTTGTAAATGTAAACAATATTCATATGCTGATCATAACATAAATGTGGTAGTAACAATTTCATCTTTAAATATTTACTCTGGATATAAAAAAAAATATAGTCCCGATTATCATTTACGTTATTATTATTATTAAGCAAAGTAACTATAGGATATAAGTAAACCAAACCCACACTTTTCCATTAAGTGGTAATTACATGGTACTGAATATTTCTCAGGCAATAATTATGTAATCACCATGTTATTCCCGATAAAAATTATTCCTTAATAAAAAATTATATTCAGTTGTTTCTTGACACTGCATCAATCTTTATACAAAGCATGTATAAGAGCTTTGTGGGGGGGGGTTAATAATTTATCTCTTCTCTCTTCTTCTCCTCTTCTCCCTTCCTCTTCCCCTTCCCTTCCCTCCCCTCCCCTCCCCCTTTTTCTTTTCATGTTAAACATTCCCTATTACTTCTAACAACACATAATGACTACTTTGGTTCCATTGCAGTCTGTAGAGAGACATATAAATTTTATATTATAAAATAAATTAATTTTATTATTTTATAATAGAATAATATAAAGTTTTAAAACTATATGAAGTCAATATTTAATAGCAAGATGTGCACATCAAATTATTTGGTTCTGATGCTTGTCTAAGCACCCATTGTTTTGGGTTTGTTTATTTTTTATTTTTTTTTTTACTTTTCATATTGAAATGTCTTTACTTTACAAACTATAGATAAAAATCCCAAAAACATTCTTCAGGTTTTTTTATAATGCCATTCTTTTCAAATTGGATAGAATATAGACAGTCTCATTACTTTTTTTGTATTTGGGAACCCTACAATGTAGTTTCCGGAACTGGGAGATACGTAGACACAGGTAAAAATAATTTATTATGGTTTTACTAGTTCCTTTGGGTTTATATCATTATCTGTACTTTTAAAAAAATTATAAAAACCTATGACTTTGTTTGGTTTTTTTTATTTTTTAAGTGCATATGCTGGTTCAAAATAATATTCAGATGCATTATAGTTATCTCCAAATTGCATTTAAACATTAATTATTATCTTAGATCCTTTTGGGATCAACACCAAAAATACACAGTTGAAATTAATTTGAAAGTGATACTTCACAAATTCTCTAATCAGAACCAAATTTTTATTATCATGTGAAGCTGTTTTTCTTCCTTTTCCAGCAGGAGTGTTGAATATCTATATCTGTCAGTAGAAGGTTTTGAAGCATCTAGGATCTTTATCTTTTATGCAGAATATATTTTGCACAATAGAATATATATTTTGTCATATTTTTGTTCTATCAGTTATGAAAGGAATGCCAATATTAAAAAATGTGTTTAAGTGTGTTCTTCTCCCAAGTTTACCTGTGCTCAGCTGACATTCTTTTACAGAAAACCTTTTAACATGTCACAATTCCATTAGTGATATTTTTATCAAATACCAGTCTCAAGCAACATTTTGAAACATTGCTAGCTTATATAAGAAGAATAATTCAAAACACATTCTACAACAGAAGAGTGCCGCAGCTTTCTGAAGGAAAAGTAGGAGGAATTTATTAATGTAGACCTAAAGAAAGTGTATTTTTGGGGACTCTGCCCAGATACGGCTCATCTTTATGGATAAAACAAGAAGAGTAATTGTGAATCAATGTGTGTGGATAGGTTCAACTCGTGCAGGTGCTTCCCATAGGCATTGACACCTAAGTGGTTGATATTGGTCAGAATTTTGACTAAACTAAAACCAGGGTCTTGTTATGGCAAGAATCAGACCATTTTGCTAATGTATCTGGTTTCTGTGTACCCCTAATTTC
Organism: Sterrhoptilus dennistouni; assembly: GCA_013397095.1. Taxonomy (NCBI): domain Eukaryota; kingdom Metazoa; phylum Chordata; class Aves; order Passeriformes; family Zosteropidae; genus Sterrhoptilus; species Sterrhoptilus dennistouni. The sequence goes on from VWZU01015099.1 coordinate 1,427,616, forward strand.
TCCCAGTCAGTCAGTGTGCTAATCATCCTGAAGTCAGATCGAAGGGGTTATTTCTAAGTGAAGGGGTATACAATTATCATTCGTATTTTGGTGGCCCTGGGGAGGACGCCTTCCTGATTAGTGAGTGGCTGCCTGGCCAGCCTCGGCCCAGCCTGGGGGAAAGGCCAGCCCCACAGGCACAAGTTGCAGAAAAAAACACACGAGGGCTCAGGTGGGGTGAGCAAAGGATGGATGGATGCAGTTGTTACTCAGCAACATGTCTGAGGGGAACATGTATAGAGGGCTTTGTCTATTGTGCTGCCTTTTCAGGCTGAGTCGATAATGCCAGTGTCGGTTTCAAGCGAAGCGTGTGCCAGATTACAGATAGCCAGCAATGGCATTCGAGAGCCGTTAATTGTGAAACTTGAGAGGAAAATGTGCACATTCTTTTTCAGAGTGCTATTCGAATGATGGGCTTTTATCCCAGAACACTGTGGGTTTCACTTTTATTCTCTTCCCACATAAAACGCATGAAGTGCACTGAGTCTCTTTCATTTAGCAGCTTATATATTGCATTCTTTGCAGGGATTGCTTTGGCTTGTTAAAATGTACCCCATGTATTAAAATGAAATTGTCACTGCTGTGTGGTGCAACATAACATGGTTTGACACCAAGTGCCTGAAGCTACAGAAAACAGACTTTTATTGCATTTATTCTTTCAGAGACAAGAGTCTCTAAAGGCTCAGTGCAGACATTCGCTTAGTTAAATCTGAATGAAGCCAAAGTGAACAATCGAAGTTACTGTCTTTGTGCTTGTAGAAATAGCCCAGCCCACATGATACACAGTGATACAACCTGGAAGGGGAAAGTTTTAATAACTTCACCTGAAACAATTGGACAATAGACTGATTTCCTCAAAGAATTAAATGGGCAAGTAGGATTTTTTAGGGTTTTGGGGTTTTTTGGTGGTGTGGATCCTTTGGGCTTTGGCAAAATTGTATCCTGGGAGACAAACTGCTACTGCATGTGAACCACTCTTTCCCCAAACTGTGTGATAGGAAGGGTAGCAGATAAATTAATTTTAAAATGATCTAGACTGGTGAGAAGTAAGCAATATATATGTCAGCAGAGTTATTTTGTGGAGAATACCTGGAGGTAGGTACTAGTGTATTGAAGGAGCATTGAATATGGTTTTTAAACACAACTTTTCCAGGAAATTACTAGCTTTCCATTTCTCTCTTTCCTCTTTTCAAAATTTCTAAACCTCCTCTGTAGCAAAGGTAACTCTTTTTCTGGACTTGTATGCAGCTAATTTAGAAGATCTGAAACAATGGTGAGTTCCCAGATGTGGTATAACCGTGTTTTGGGATTTGACTAGTAACTTTGTATTGCTAAAAATTCTTCAAAAATACATTTACCAATTCACTGTTAATGCTTCAATGTCTCAACGCTGAAAGTTATCCCGAACTCACAGAAGATGAACAGTAAGGCATTTCTCCTGCCAGTGTTACACATAAATTACTGTCTTCACCCAGAATTCGGCTTTATGTTGTTATAGTCATGTATGCATTGTCTTTGGTTTTACTATAAAGTCTGTCTTTGCAGGTTGTTTTCTTAACACTGTAATCCTTAATAATTGTTGTTTAATCCTCTGTGTTCTTCTCCAAATCCTGCAATTCATTTCTTTAAGCCATTTAAAGTTATTTTGGGTGCACAACAAGCGTAGAAACGTGTCCATTGCTTTTCCAAGCAGCGAGAGGATAAAGAATGTCCTTGTTCAGGGTGATGCCCTGGAGCCGGAAGGGGACTGTTCATTGACAGGGCTGTGGCTCAAACACAGCTGGGAGCGCAGCTGCAGACGGGGAAGGTGGCAGGTCCTTCTCTGAAGCCACACTCTGTCCTAATGGGCTCAACCAGTTTCTCCGCAGAAATCAGCAACAACAGCCTTGAAGATTTCTCTCAGCATCTGTGCTTGTCCTTTTTTCTCCTTCAGTTTTTTGTTTTTTGCTGACTGAGTGCTTCCATAACAGTCTAGTAACATATATTGCCTCTACCCATATCCCACTCTCTTCTCTTTTCCAGAATGGAGTCCACAGAAAAATGTGAAGTAGTAATTCAACATTTTAATGGCAAATATCTGAAAACCCCACCCGGTCTACCAGGTAAGTCTAGCCACCATTGGGAAATTTAAAATTCACTGAAAAGTTTGAAATACAAAATCAAAGCCCGTGTCTTCCTGGGCTCTGTGCCAGGCAAACCCTCCTGAACAGACCCCAGACCCTCTTTTTCGGGTCCCAGGCCTCTCTACCGAGGTCTGTGACTTTCCCAGGGATGCCCTGGACTCCAACATACTGGAATTTATTTTGAAAGTGGCTTAAATTACTGCCCCTGCTAAGAAGACATATAACTTCCCTAGCTGAAGCCTATCCTTTATGTTCCATAGCAACTTTTTCTTACCCAGGTTTGATTGTTTTAAGCATTTATGCCTGACAGCAGCAAATTTTAGAACATATAAAATTCATGTTGTGTCATTGTGTTTTTTTGTTTTGAATATTGTTTTGTTTATTTGGGGTTTTTTTGAAATTGGTATTGAAGTGACATAACTAAATGCCAATGATTTCCTAACAAACTAGGAGTATAACTTATAAGAATATAAGCCTAGCTGCCTCATTATTGATTATAAAATATCCAGGATTTCAAGCTTTATATTCATCACAGTTACCACTTAGTGTTGCTAGCTACTGTTACCAATATTAACAGCAGTAGCTGTTAACACTGAGGATATTTCAAATTTTAAAATATTTAATATATTTTTTCTTGTCATAACTTAATGAAGTCTTGACATTTTCTCACAATACCTTTAGAATATATTCACTGATGTGTGTCTGTGCCACACTGAAAGCCAAGTTCCAGCTATTATTTTGCTTTTCAAATGTTTAGCTATTATCTGTGAATTTATCAGCTTTGCAAAGTTTAGTGATCAGTAGCTTGATACTTACTGCTTGACAAGACCTCTCCAAGGCCACAAATTTGCAAGGATTTCTCCTCTGGGTTTTCTGAAGGGTTGCATTAAATGAGCAGGAAATGCTTGTAAGAATTGTGTCCTAAGTTGTTATCTCCCTTTTTTTTTCTCCCCCTAGCTTCCTTAAACTATTTCCTTTTTTGATTACTTTCATTAAATTTCTTCTTATTCATTGCCTGCTTCTTTATGCAGAAGATGTACTAAATACTCTAATTAAAAGAAAGCCATCTGCACAGCTACAGTGTACGGCAATTGAATGCTGCAATGTACATATAAATTTTAGTCAGATCACCTTCATGAAAGAATATGAAGCTTTTAGTACAAGCTGCAAGACTCCATTTCAAGATTGCCTTTTTAAAAGTAGTCACTGACAATTTTTTTCAGCACTAGCTGATGAATTACACCACCAACTTTGTCAAGTACAAACTTGGGCTGTGTAGAACAATGGACTGAACAACACAGCCAGAGCACACTTTAACCTTTGGCTTGCCTTTCTGTGTGCACACTTTGAGTCCCAGCAGTAATCTGTTTAATATCATAGCAACACCCAATGGAAAGAGCGTGAATAGCAAGGAGTCAGTAAGGCTGGGTTTGTTGGTATAAGCCTCTGTCCTCCATGGTCACATTCCCAGTTGTCTCCGAGAGGACACATCAATAGATCCAGTATTAAAGTAGAATAGTTTTAGAGCCTGCTTGAGACAAAAAGCTGAATGGTAAAGAATGAAAGCTATAAAATGAAAACAATTCCTTTTTCTCTTCTTTTTTTTTTAAATCTTTAAATAATCAAGAATATACTGGGTATTCAATATGAACAATGTCGGAAATCAAAACAGGGATCTTGATGAGATAGCATGATTATTTACTTCTTGTTATTTCATGTTTCAAGAGATACACTGAAATTGGATTTTAATGGCTATAACTTTTGATGCTTTCTTAAAGGACATGGATTAGTTCCTTGAAGAAGAAAAGGTGTCCATGTGAAAAGATTGCCTACTATGTTTCTCTCATGATTGTTGTTGTCAGATGGCATTTAGTTGCAAGGATTATTTGGAAGTGATTATATTAAGGGTTTTAATTTACTTGAGTACTGTTCAGATGCAGATATAGCATAATGCAGCTTGGGAAAAAGTCACTGAACCATTAACTGAACTCACTCAACTATGCACAAGGTATCTGTAAGATCCCATTTTGTCTTCAAGTTTTGGGAGGCAGATTTTGTATCTCTGAACAGAAGTAATTAGAACTTGTCGTAGGGTATTTGGTCCACATAAAAAAGGTTGTTTGTGGCTTGTTATTAGTGTAGGGCACTCTTTAAATCCATAATTAAAAGATTTGTTGTATTCATTCCTCTTCTTCTTAAGAAGCCAGGGCACAAACTTGATCACCTGAGCAGTGGGGTCTATTCAAGGGATCTTTTACATTTTATCCAGTGCAAAAAATTATTCACTCCTAGTTTCTTCTTGTTGTAGATTCCTGTTAAGTCTTGAACTCAGTTTCTACGTCTATCCTATGAACCTGTATTTCAGCCTCTCAGCAAAGATAGAAGTGTCTTGCATGAAACAGGAAGGAAAATGAAGTCTCTTAGTGTACTTGGAAAATCACAATTAAAGTCTGAAAAGGATCTTCCCATCATCTCAGTAATTGGCATAGAAGGAGAATCATCTCTAGTTTATTGCTGTGACTTCTTTATGGATATCAGTTGAAAAACAAAGAACCAGTGAACATTTAGCAGAAATATACAACCCTCTCTGTTATTAACCTCTGCTGCTCAAAGGCCTGATCTTACTGAGAGGGAAAGTGAATCAATTAATCAATCCAAGGGTTAAATTACATTGATTTTGGATTTTCAGATGAATTTCTTTCAGGTGTAACAGTGAACGGAAAGGGGTTTTTGCATTTTTGTCCACACCTGTCATCTGAGCTCTAATGTTGCATGAGGCCCATCAAGAAAGAAATCAGCCTGGCTGTTAGCCACGTGCTACTGGCCTGAGGCTGTGGGATTATGTACCAGACAAATCATTTTGGCAGCTCTCCTGCATCCATGCTGTCTTTCCCTGCTGGGTTCACTGAGATGCCATCCTGGTGATGTGTCACCACATGTTTTGTGGGATGTGTTCATGAGATTAGCATGTTTAGAGGATAAAATGCTCATGTGCTACAGGGGCAGTTTGCCTGGTTACCCAGTCATGATGGAAGATCTGGAGTAGGTAGCTTTCGCATGATGTTGAACAGCCCTTTCTAAAGTTTGGGAGCCATGGCTCTGGCTTTCATGTCGGGATAAAGCATGGGCTATGACTAAGTTATACCTTCACAAAGAGTTATCTCAAACATTAATTTTGAATACAGAGCTCTTTTTCAACAAGTTTTTTCTTCGCAAATGAGATGTAAATGCAGTTGGATTTTTTAATTTTGAATTTTGTTGTCGTCGGATTTGGGGGTTTTTTTAAATGGTGTTGTAAGTTAGAAAAAAAGTTACAACAGAGTAACTGTTATGTAGCTGGATGTTTGAGTCTAGCCAAGAGTCATAAATCTAAGCTGGCCCAGGCCAGCAATGGAGCAGGAAAGCAGTGTTACAACTGCAAGGAAAAGAGGGCACACAGGGCACTTTGGAGGCACTGTACTCTGTACCTTCTGAAAGCAAAAACACATCCATCCTTCTTTGACTTTATAATTTCAATCACTGTCTGTTGTTTCTTAAAAATTGTAGAACTGAGCACTTCAGACCCCTCTGCTTCAACCTAGTCACAATGGTAAAGGTTGTTTTCTGTCTCCTGAAACATTTTGATGGTCAGTTGTATAGTGCCTAGGTAAACTGAGCATCACCGTGTCTTGGGTTAGTGAATCATTCTCATTAAGGGGCCTTCTCTGTTGAACTCCTTGGCTTCATTCCATTCCAAAAGGAATTGCTCCACTCCTTTGCTTGCTCAACTAATAAACATTTCATGATTTTCAGTCTTAGATTTACAGTACAAAATAATTGGTTGTCCCATAAATAATTAGTTAATGTCTTTTCTGAAAGAAAATAATTTCTTTCAGACTAAGAAAGCACCGTCATCTCCAGAAATCTGCAAAATCTCAATGCTTGGCAGATTCCATGTCTACTTCATAAATATTCTGAGTAACTTTGAGTGGTTATTATTTTAGTGGGTTTTATTTGTGAGAGTTTTTTTGTTTTCCCTTTATTAGCACTACTTTCCTGAGATAAATAGACCTACATGGCCTAATGGCTATATTTTCATCCCATTGAGAATTCAGCCCCATGTGAAACTAATGATATAGGCCCTGTACAGCCATGCTGAAAGTCAGCAAATGAATTCTGTATCACTCTACATCTCCATCGAGATGTGAAAAGCACTGCTAATAATGAAGGTAACTCTCTCTCAGTCTTTCTGTACTGCATCTATTTTTACTGGTGAATAGGAGACTTCATATGAAATCTTGATAATTTTTGACATTTTTCAATCACTGTATTAAATTAAAATTTCCTAGCTCATCTCTCAGTAGCAAGTTTGGATAGGCAAGTTTAGGGTATATTTACACAGTTTTTTGTTCATGTCCCAGTATCCTTGGATGTTTCTAGGTAACTTCATTTTCTCTTTCTGAATAACTGCAAAAATTTATCAACTTCTTACTTTTCTCTCTGGAATTTCACATGAACATGCTTCAATTATGGTAATTATCCTTTGCTAATATGTCCATTATATTCCCTCACAGAATTTTCTAGTTGTTATAATACTTCCTAAATTTCATTTACTTTCTAGATACTTTGAGTTGTCAGAGGACATTGGGCATTTCTTCTTAGAGAAAATTTAAAGCAAGTGAGACATATGAATTTTACATTATGTGGTCAAGAATCTTCCTTTTCTGATTGTTAATTTAATTACAGGTATCTGACAAAAAGAAAGAAGAGAGAATTATTATCCTTGTGTATGTTAAGAACCCCACAAGTAACAAGTGTCATTTTGATACTGACTTTTTCTAGAGTAAAAATTCTTCAATACAAATTATCTGCAGCAATTCAGCTGTATTTGCAAATACCTCATATCTTGCTTTAATCACTACTGAACATGCCTCTTTTTTTTTCTTCTTGAAAATATTCCAAGCACTGCATTTTTATGGACTTACTTCACCAAAATCAATTGATATTTTCTGCCTCTCTCCTTAGTTTAAATATTTCCTAGGATGTCTGTCAGGTTCTTCTACCACAGAGTAAATTCAAATAGTTAACCTTTGCTTCAGAGAAGTAGACTTGGAACTTGGAATACCCTATTTAGAGCAACATATTTTCTAGGCTATTGTGCATTAAATGGTGATGAGGGAAGAGTATTCCAGTTGAGGGTTAACTGTGTACTGGATATTAACAGCATTTTCCACTGTTTTTCTCCTAGTACATGAACAAATGCTATCATGTTTGTCATTAGTGATGCTGTAAATTGTTTTTCTGAGTGAATGAACTTAAAATGTTTTGTTTGATAGCTTTTTAGACCCTGTCTCTTGGTGCTTCATTTTTTTTTTTTAATTCTCTGTTCATTTATATAGATAAAACACTGAAAAACTCTTCCAAAAGTTTCTTCTTGGGGCATTTGCATAGCTGTCTATATATATGTATATGTTTTTGACATTTTGAACGAGATAAAACAGCAGCCAAACCTATAAACCAAGTATTGGTTCTTAGATATCTTAAAATATTTGTTGATTGCTACAGAGAACTCAGAATAAAGGGGATTCTGCCAGATTTTCTACTGGTAATACTCAGTGAAACTAGTTTAAAAAGTTAACCTTTTACATATTACTATCCTCAAAAATTTTCTTTGCTAAAAATCCCAAATTTTCTCACTTGTATTCTCAGTTCCTTTCATGTATCTGATGCTAATGTTATCTGGATCTTTTATATTGTCTACCTGAATTCTAAGAACTTAGGTTTGTAAATACTTTAATTGTTATCTACTGACTGCGCTATATAAATTCTTCCTTCTTGTATCAGAAAATATGATCCTTGTAAAGACCTTCATAAAAAGTAACAGTTTAACAAATTTTCTATTTATCTTTCTCGTTTCCAATTTTTGGCTGTCATTTTTTATGGAATTGCTGTTATCTTTCACTTTCTGTGCTCCATAAATACACAAACTCAGCTCATTGTTAGCAGAAGTTTCTTTTACATCATGAACCCTCTGAATATTCTTTTAACTTCTCTTGGTTTCATCTTTTTTCAAAGTCTTCATCTTTGACGAACACTTAAAATCCTTAACTCCTGCTTGAGCCTTGGTGATGACAGCGAGGCCTCTGTAAGCCCTGTCCTGCTTTGGCCCCCATGTGCTTCCCATGCCCTCAGGAATGTGCAGGTGCTGTCCCAAGCTCAGATCTCTCAGACAAACAATTCCATGCAGAATGGGCTCTGTGGACCTATTGCCTGAGTTGTGATGGATGTTAAGAGGTGCCTGGGTGGTGTGTACAGCTCTCAGAAGAGAATGTCCCTAGGGAAATAGTTTCATTTTTCAGACATCACATAGGGTTTAGGATCACACCAGCTTTGCAGAACACGGTCATAAAGATGGACTTTATAACCAAGAAACTGCAGAATGGGTACTGAGTTATTGGAAAATATAAAACCTTTTACTTAGAAAGCGGTTCGCTGCTTAGATCTCAGTGACTTTGGTTTGTGGCTCATGCAGGTTTCTATGATGTGGCCAAGACCTCATCACTGCTCCATGTCTGCCCACCCTTTTAGACTCACAGTTGTCAAACACCACTAGCACAGGCTCCTGGCTTTGCCCTCCTTCCAGTACTTTGCCAAACATCATTTGTACTTAATCCAACATGTACCAGCTCTTCAGCAATTGATTTCCAATAACTTTTGACTTCACCTGAAATCAAATGTTTCTTGGACTTTCAAAGGTTTCTTCCTTCCAATGACAGCCTATAAAATCTGATGATATTTGTTTTGCTTCATGACATTCTTACGAATTTCAAATGTAAAGTGTGTCCTCTTGTACCACTGAACAAGATAGGGTTCTCTGTCTTTAGCTTCTTCTTTTTTTTTTTCTTTTTTAAAAATTTCTTCAGAATTATGTTTATGTAACCTTCCATTGTCCTTACTATGCTGACATTGCTGTAGGTGCTTCTGATTTCATAGCACATATTTCCATGTCTTGTTCAAATGGATGCAAAGATCCATTCCAATTTCCTAGGTTTCTTGATCGTAGAGATTGCATATTCTTTAGATACTTTAAAGGCAAGGGTTATTTCCCTAAAAAAGAAAAAAAAAAAGAATTCCTATCTATTCAAGATTTTATCTCATTTTCATTTAGTTCAAAAATAAATCCCTTTGGTTAGGAGGATACAGAATTATTTGTTTACTTAGTAAACCCCAAAAGTGGTACATGCTAATTTCTTGGAGGAATGAGGGCTGAGCCAATTTGTATTTAAAATATTAAGAAGAGTGTATTAGTGCTAAGCCATGTAATTTGAGCTCATGAGGAAAGCTGTGTGAGAGAAGACAGAATGCTGACATCATCTAAACCCTGCTTTTCTAGAAATACATAAAGTTGTTGATGATGGGGACAGCCTCAAACATCTGAAGTGCTACATATTTGTGTTGTGTTTTATATGATCTTGTACTGATCTGTAAGTTCCTAGGAAAAGAACTATCTTTTTTTTATTATTTTAAAAAGCTATGTGATCAAATATTGAGTTTTGTAATCTAGCTGTATAATTAAAGAGAAAGTCTTTTACAGGGTTGGAGGCTTTTGTATTACTTTGTAACTAGAGGAAACAAAAAATGCATGAGATTGGTTTGGTTGTGATATCACAGTAATTCAGGTCATGATGTATAAAAGAGCATTACTGCAGTTTGGATTAAAATCTTCCACTTGGTTTATAAGAATGAAAGTTAGAGAGCAATATGACATATAAATGAGAAAAGAGTATTCCTTTTTTTTCTTCCTACCACAGTAGCACCTGTCATATCTTTCCTAAGATTTCTAAAAGTCTGCAGCATAAACAGAGAACTGCATTCCTTTCTTATTCATAATATCTAGTGGTAATGAACTGTGCCACAGTTTATCTAAACTAATTTCAATATATACTTTTCTTTTTTCTTTTATCTCATGGGTATTTTTGCTGTTAGGAGTTAGGAGTGACTATGTAAATCTTCTAATTCAGAAAATCCATTCCCTTTATGGGAAATGGCGGATATTTGCTTAAGAACAAAAAAGTCCCTTCTGTATGCTACTGCTGCATAACCAGCACAGCTGAGAATGTGTGTGTGCACTGAATTCTGTCTTGCCTCATACATCAGCAGGAGACGTTCGACAAGTTTCTGGTCCAGGGACAGTGCTGTTCCTTGGATGCACTTGTAAAATCCAAGACAAGACAGACGAGTTGCGCAGGTGTTATGGCAGGCAAAATTTATGAGCCAGAAAGATTCACAGCTTGAATTTCAGATTGTTTAGGTCTAAAGGGCTGGAAGTTTAAAACAAAGCAATGCAAATAAATAAAAACATACAAATCAGACCATGAAACAATGTGGAACATTGTAAAATTATTTGTACATGATTCAGATTTCAGGGAGGAATTCTGCTTTTTGCATCAGCTGTGGCCAGCAGTGGCACAACTCCTCCTGTTTCTTCCTCTCCTGCATTACTTTATTAGTCCCTTCAGGACACTTTAAATGATGGAGTACATCTGCTTTGCAGACCCTACTGCTGCAGTATAGTGTTGTCACACCTGAGCCAACTAGTTTAAAAGTCATTTTAAAAGCCAGTTTGAGCAAGGCTGAGCACAGACTAACCACTTGAGCTCATAGTGTGTTATGCTCAATAATAATAATAATACCCAGCAAGTGGTTTGCATGATCTCACATTTTTTAACTGAAGAAAATTATTTCCCTTTCAGGCTTTTCATAGAAAAAATCTTCCTTTCCTCCTCCCTCCCTTACACTTTTCCACTTGCTTATACATTGAACACTTTTAAATTCAAAGTGTAGAGGAATTTATGTCAGAAGTTTCAATCTTCTTTACCTTTACCCTGTAAATTCCAACTAAGCTGTACAACAACAAAAAATTGAATCTTAACAATATGCAAATAGATATTTTTTGACACAGTCCTTTGGGCATGTGTATTTCAACCAGAAGTTGAAGCCTCTGGGAATGAACTTTTCGGATGTCCCAATAAAATTGGAGTATTGAATTTTCACATGTTTTGTAACACCACTGTAAATCAGCAAACATCCAGGAGAGGTGCCTTGATGTGCCCTTGGGTGGCAGACAGCCTTATGGAGGCTCTCAGCTGGCTTTGTCCCATCAGGGCTGGTACAGAGAGTTTTCTACAAAGACATTTTCACCGGCAGAGCATGTGAAAAAATTGGTAGCTGGAAAGAGTGGATACATATCTGAACTTCTGAGTACTTGTCTGAACAGAAGTCATCCTGCAGGTGCTTGGCATGTCCTTAAGCATTTTGGGAAAAAAATTGGTGTTGATGCCTTTAGGAAGGACTTTGTAGCGAGAAAGGAAATGTCATGAGAAAGGGAAGACACATATAAAGAGAAAAATTACACAGATCTCTTCTCCCTTTGTAGTCTTGCCTTGCTGCCTCCCTCCCTCCAAAAGTAAACCTAGCACTAGAGGAGCATTGAGGACTTTTCTGCAGGCCTTTCCCCCTGAGCATGAAGTGACATGAAGTGTCTGAAGTAGTGTGTGAACGTGTTTCCCTTTGAGATTCATCCTGACAAAGTAAGATGAGTGTATGACAATAGCAGTTTCCATATGTTTTGAATACCAGGAGCCTCTTGCATACTTGAAGTCTCTTTCTCACCCTTCTCCTCAAATGGTGCTGCAAAACACAGAGAAAAGCAATTCAGGCTTGAAAGTGCTGGGAAAGCAGAAGGCTAAGATTCTATTTGATTTTTTTATTTGTTTGTCACAGCAACAATGTCATTATGCTGGTCAGCAGTCCTGAGCAGCTGTGAAAACCCCATTTCTTTGCCATTTCTCTGAGCCTTTCTTGTTTGAATGGCAGCATTTGATCACAGGATCACAGAAAGGTCTTTCCCAGGTTCAATCACAGGAACTTGAAAGAAGGGCAAAGCAGCCTACATTTTACTTGGGCTGCCTCAGAATCTATGATGTGTCTGCAATTTATCTTCTACAATGTAAGAGACATCAAGAGGGAGGGGAAAGGTGATGGATATCTGATTTTACATTTGTCCTTTTTGTTAAAGCTCATTAAAACAGCATTTCATATATAGCCTTTACCCTACCACCCAGTATATAATCTTTCAGTATATAGTATTTTTGGAATTGCTGCCATTCAGCAAAGAAAAAAGAAACCAAAAAAAAAAAA
>VWZU01015099.1:1439998-1497416 GCA_013397095.1 Sterrhoptilus dennistouni
AAAAAAAAGGGAGAAAAAGGGCAAAGGAGTAATTATTTAACTTTTAGATTGCACAGATATGGTAGGAAAAAATAACTTTAAATGCCAAGTTTAACAATCCCTACTTCACATGAGACTTCTACATTTCAAAAAATGCAAATTTTAATGATAAAAGAAATCCCCTCAAAACCTAAAAAGATATATATCCCAGTTGTCATGGATGGCTCTTCAATTACATTGTTGTATTACTGAATACAATCAGCATTCCTCTCAATTATATTACTGATTGCACAATGAATTCACTGGTCCTGAGCCCTTTTTCTTTCTTTTTCCTTCCCTTTTCCTCTCCATTTTCTTTCTTCCTTTTTTTTCCCCTCTTCCCTTTCTCCCCTCTTCCCCTCCTTCTCCCTCTCCCCCTTTCAGTAAATACTGTAACTTTGTGATCATATGTGAAGCTTTTTAGTTCAGAGCTTATACTTTTGTTATACTGTAAAAATTTGAAATATGTATTCAAATTAAGTAAATATGACCCAACAGCTTCCTAACTGTATTCTTGTCTGGATTTCCCCTTCTAACCTCACCCATGGTAACAGCACCATGAATAAGCACCTGCCCTTCAAAGAAATTCTTCATCAGCCGAATTTTACATTACAGTGTAATGAAAACCTCAGCAGTTGGAAGTTTCAAAAGAAGCCTGGTAGCATAGGAGTAAATATATTGCAAGAGCCTGCATTTCCCTGATGTAGGAGTTGATGTCATTGGTTATTTTCATCTCTAATTTATCTTGTTTCAGAGTAGCCTCAAGGGTGCCTCTAATAGGAACCAGGGAAAAGTGAGCTGGATTCTTTGAAAGCATTCTTCTTGATTGTGAGCAGTAGCACCAAGAAATTTGCTTTTGCCTTAGGAGGCTTTAATTCCAACAGATGTGTGGTGCATACAAGTTTAGGTTGAGTAGCTCCTTTTCCATATGACTTATCTTTACTTCAGCATACTGTATGTGATGTAAGAAGAAATAGTAATTAAAATGGTGGGGGATTTTTTTTTTATTTTTTTTAATTTAAAAAAAAATTTTGTTGTTTTGTTTTGTTTTGTTTTGTTCTATAGGTATTTGTAGGCAGTTTCCATTTATATATGCTTTGCCTGCCTGTAATTTCAACCAAACAGTCCTTTTGTGTATAACATGACCCAGGCTGCTGATATAGCATTGTGTACTATGAGCTGCATCCAAAGTGGGATTTAATTTCAGTGCTAAGAAAGTAAGAGATGTAGATGGGAAATAATATTTGAAGGTGGAAAATATTGAAGATATTGGAATTGGAGTGTGCCTTGAATTTAATTTTCAAGATTTTTTTTTCCCCATGATATTGCTTTGGAAGAAATTTTCTGGCTTTGGAAGAGTAAAAAATATTCAGCACCCCTAAAAACATACATAAGCAGTGGTCTGAATCAGGATTCTGCTGTTCTGATCATTTTGTGTGATCATTGATTCCAGAAGGTTTTTCTGAATGCCAAAGTAGTGACGTAAAGGAGGCTTATTCTGTAAGTGGATTGCATATTGCTCCTCTGGTATCTGGTACTAATTTAACATTTTGGGCATTTTTTGAATTAGTTTGAGTGTGAAGTATGTCAGTCCCATTAATTTGCAGGGATACTTAGGTATTGAAGTATTTTAGGCTTAATTGAATCTGTTGACCATGAATCAACATTAAAGTAACCAAGTGTATGAAAGTTTATAGATAGAGCTGGAGTGTCACACCTGGGAAATAAAACTGTTTCTTCATCCAACAAAAACAACTTGGAAGCTGAAAGCTTCTATTTGTCACACAAGAAAGATCAACTGAGGATCAGGAAAAAGATCCACCCTTCCTTTAATTCGAGAGTTTCAAAAAGATGCTAATTATATTGATTTTGATAGTGGGTTTTGTTCAACAGATGTTCTTCTCCTAGGAAATACATGAGGACCACCAACATACTTCAAACAGACCCCCAGAAAAGAGCAGTCACCACATAATGGTTTTCAGTCATCACTGATGTGTCTAAATCAATGGCTAATTTGTTATCTCATTACCATTTCTCATGCATCAAATCCTGTACCTAGCAGTGAACATGAAAACACTTCTGCCTGATTGCTGCGTATCTTCTAATAACAACCACAGACTTAATTCTGTTTATTTTCATGCTTCTTACCTTTTTCAAGGGAAAAACAATATAGGCAGAGACTAGTGGTAACTGCTGTGCAAGACTGCCATTGTAATTAGCTCATTTTCCAGGAACACAATGATTCCCAAGCAGTCCAGTCTCAATCTGAAACCTGTAATAGTGCCCTAAGGAGGTATTGGGAAAGGCTTTAGCCAGCACAAATACATTTAATAAAACTAAGTGTGGCTGTCAGGACTTACAAACATTAGTTAAGGAATCAAAATAACTCAGTTATCTAACACAGCCGATGGATTCCAGACCAGGGTCTATCGATGGTTGATGTTCAGCATCTAAGAGAGGTGTGGCAGGGAATGATTAGGCAGGGAAAGACACAATGCCAAGTTCATTGAGATGTCAGTCCCACTACTCATGCTCTATGAGCAGAGACCTTTGGAAACTCCAGACATCGTGCTTTCTGTGAGGGAGTTCAGCTGTTAAGAATATGGTATGTTTGGTCTTTGGCTTAATCCACATTTAGTAATTTTTTTTAGCATTTCTTAAGCTGCTACTTTGTCGGTAAGAACCAACTTAACCTGTACAAGCAACTATTCAGGAAACAGCTGACTGCATCTTGCTTTCCTTGCACCTTGCAGAGAATATCTCGATTAATAAAATGGTTGTCCATCACTCTTCCCTGTTCCCAGCAGGCTTAGTGCAGTGTGTCTTCCCTGCAGCTAGCAGAGCCTTGCTGTCACCATCTCTTTTATGCCAGCATTTCAAAAAATTTCCTCCATGGGTTTTGAGCAGCCTCAGCTGCACTGAACTTCTTGTAAATACAATCCCACATCTCCATGTCCTGTGCCTGCAGCACTAGATCAGACAGCGTCTGTATCTTGTCACTTATCCTCTCCTGAAGGAAGGGTTTTGCTGCATCATGACACAGCACAGATTCCTCCACTCTTGGTAGGCAGACTGGGCACCAATGACTTTGACCTCGAGCCTGTCTGTTGTGTCCTTTTCTCAATGCAGAGTCAAAGCTGCTTAATGTTTTACCCTGTGACAGGTTAGAAAGCAGAAACCTTCTGTTTCCTGATAACCTCCTTCGATAACAAGTTTGTGTCATTGGAGCTAAATCCGTGTGACAGTTACTTGTGTTGGTATATCCCTTTTGCTCGGGCTTTTCAAACTCTGATACATGTGAAATATGCTGACTTGAATTGCCTTGCATTGTTGCTTTTTGTAGATGAAGATACAGTCCAACAGCCTAGGAAAATTTGAGTTATGCTCCCACCTGTCATGCCAGAATTGTTGGCAAGCTCATTTTCCATTAAAGCTCATTCTCAGGATTGTGTGGATGCATAAATATCTATATCTATATCTATCTATCTATCGGATTCGTTTTCCCCCTGAAATCTCATTGAAGACCTTGATTGAGGAATACTTAAATAACCCCTGCTCAAATTTTAAATAAATGCTTGATTTTTTTTTTTTTAACCTGAATAACAGTGGTCTCCTGAGTCTGAACCTTCTGTATAAAGATTAAATGAGCATCTGGGTGGGAGAGCAAAGTTCCTTCTCTATCATGTGCCAAGGTCTTGAATGATGGTTTTTATTTTTCTCTTAAAGACAAATGAAAGTTAAAAGATTTGGATAGAACAAAATCAATTTACCTGAATTGGTTGAGCAAGACAAGAACTCCTCTGAATCACCAAATCTTTAGATGCATATTGACATTCATTCACAGTAAAAACAGTTCTGTTCCTTTTATATTCAGAATGCTTTGGACATTTTTTTTGTTCAATAAGTATATCTATTTCCATTCTGTTCAATGTTTCTAATATTTTACCATCTTACAAATTAATTAGCTCACAGACTAATATACAGAAAAAGCTTTGGCCATTCTTTGGCAGAGAAGGTGGGACCAAAAATGAGAAGATATCATGCAGGAAGTTTGGAGTGCTAAGAATAATAATAATTAATGCATAGATTTTTCATATACTTTTTCACTAATGGAGCTCGAAAGAAATCTAGTTTTTAATCCCACGTCTTAGTTCAAGCTCATTAACTCTTCTTAAAGTCAGATTGTGTTCATTTTGATGGTTTTGATGGATTTTATTTTGGTTTTAGTGATTATAAATCTGTTTTCCTAGGTAATCCATTTTAAGGAATTAAGTTTCCTGATATTTCACCATTGTGCGCTGATTTTTGAGACCACTGCTGCCTGCATCTTCCTTCTGCATACTGCTTTTCATTTGTTGACATATGCTTTTGTGCTGAAATACCTGTCTTTTGGAATTAGATCTCAGCTGAGCTGGATGGGGAATTGAGCCATGAAGGTTAACATTCACTTGCCTTAGTTCATTTTTACGAGCTTCTGCAATTGAGCTTAGCTCTTAGAAAAGGACTTGTGTTCCTTTTAAGAGGATATCCTTTTGCTCTTGTGGCACTTTAAAGGTCTGTCCCTAGTATCTGCCAAAACCAAAATAACAATTCCTTAGGTATTTCCTGTTTTCTCATGTTAAGAGCTCAAAAGCATCTATCAACTTAAAACAGTTCCTCCTCTTCCGTGCCAGCTTTTAAAAGTTGCATCCTAGAAAAAAAGTTGCAGTCCTAGAAACATCCAGTATTCTGAAAGTCCCCTTGACTTTGACATCCTGATAGATTTTTCTTTTAATATTTGGTCTTTAGTTTCATTCTTTTTGCTGTGCATTAAAATTTTTTCACTGCTTGTTGCCTGTTTGGAAATCTCAAAACTCTATTCCAGACAAAAAGACAGTCTTTAAGATGCTCAATCTTCTCTTTTGCCAAAATTAGAAACATGCTTTTGCCAGATCCTGGATTTAATTTCCTAGTTAAAGGACTTCACCGTCTTTTTTCCTATTTTTTTTATCCTTATTTTAATATCCTATATTAAAATTAATCCTATATTAAAATTAATATCCTATATTAAAATAGTTTGCTTGTTTCCCTGCGCAGTGAGATGACAGTTCTGAGAATGTCTTTGGGCTTGTGAGCTCACAGGAAGAGGATGCTGGGGAATAAGCACTTAGTGGCATCATCACTGCTTTCCCATGGCTCTTACCGCTTGGTTGAGAGAAAAGATTCTTATCTACTCTATTTATATTCTTCATTATAATTATTGTTTTTTCACTGTACAAAAATAAAAAGGGGAAAGTTTGGAATCTCTGACCCCTAGATTCTAAGTAGTATCATTTTAACAGCCTACAAAAAAAATTTTTCCTCCTGAGACTCTGCTTGTCAGAGTCCAATACTCTCTGATATGGTTCCTTCAGATATTTCACATGAGAAGAGTTCCAGATTTGTTTAAAGATACTTGACATCATGTGGGGTTGTGATTTAGAAGAGCAATACAATGAAACTGCAACACATGCATGATATGGCAGTCATTTTACACAACAGAATCAGAATAAAAATGTGATTTCCAGGGCCAGTCTATTGCTGCACTATTATGATGCCAAACATTCCCAGTCACTGCAGAGGAACATGTGGCTCAAACCCAGCCCAAATCTATTGCCTTTTTTTTTTTTTTCTTATTTCTCTTATTAGCTGCCTGTATGTTATACTTTACACAGGCCTGCAATTCGTAGACATTTCCTCCATGATTCAGAAGAACACTCACACCCTTTGGGTTGAATCAGGGAACTCCATTTACACAAACAGGTGATCCACTCAACTGATAATACTCTTTATATAAAGCAGAGGGCTCTTTATCTTGTGAGTGTAATTTGTGTTGAGGTCAGTTCAAATTTCTTAACAGGGCTGTTGCTTGTATATTCTTCTTTCTTAGCAAGGTTGCTTGTATATTCTTCACTGAACTTCAAGAGCACATACCTCGCCTTGTATGGGCACTTCAAGTACCCATCCTCGAGTCCAATGAGCTGTTGGTCAGTGATTTTCTGCTCCCATCTCAGGCCAGCAAGAGTGATCATTGATGTTGCACAGTGAACTCAATCCGTTCATCACATGTCTGACCAGCCCTATTCCCTGGTCACAGTGAGGGTGGGAATATATGCCTATGGGGAATGTTGGTGAACTCAGAAGCCTCCCTGAGCCCATTTGTGTTGCTTTGCTTTGTGGGGTTCAGCCCATCATCATTTACACAAGCACTGCTGATAGGTTCTGTACAAAGATGTCTGGTGTCCCTTTTCTTAATCTGTTGCCTTTCCTTGCCAAGGAAAGCGATCCAGTCCATGACTCAGTGAAGTGCCTCTTTGGCATGCCACCCAAAAGACAGCAGCCTCTGCCTTCCTCTGTCCTGCTTGCTCAAGGTAGCCTTGCAGACATGGAGCATCAGAAGACTACTCTGATGGTCATTGAGATGATTGCCCCTGCATGTGGCCAGCAAAGCAACCTCTTGATATCATGAGTTGCCACATACCTTGCTTTCTGAGCCCCATAGAACCACAGACCCCTCTTGCTGGCACAGGACTCACCAAGCTCCTCATCCTTGTAGTGCTAAGAAAACTTGGTGACTGCCAGTCCTGGCTTACAAGCTGTGGCCTTTTTGACAGGTCTGAGGCAGCAGGACTGTTCAATGTTCTAATGCCAAATGTAGGTTTTTGAAGGTATTTGATGTTACACTGGGTTTTTATTTACAAGATTCCTGTAGCAATATGTGGAAATCACAACAACAAGCATGATACAGCAATTGTAATACACAATATTGAATCACAATACAAACCTGATTCAAAATGCCTGTGGTTATTTATGCTCCACCATCACAAAGACAGACCTTCTGTCTTCATTACAGAAGTCCCAAACACAGATTGAATAAAAAGCAGCCTGGAAATCTTTAGATGGCCTGTATATTGTGACAGTCTTACCATTTTTCCTATCAGTTTGCATTTTTCTGCTTATTTGTAAGAATCAATGTAATTTTTTTTCCTATACTGAGTCATAGGTCTAATTTTAGCCACTAGTTCTGAAAGAAAAATCTTTATATTTCACTAAAATCAAGTCTTGAAGTTGTTGGGGGAAGAGGAGAGCCTTCATAATGCCCGGAGTTATTTGGAGATTCAGAGTCAAAGACTCTAGGGTAATTGCGCGTGACATTTCTGATCTGAGATCTGTCTGCTGTGGGAAGGGGGACAGCTCACTTGAAACGTTTCCCAGGATCAAGGCTTTTTCTGGCTCCATCAGGAGTTTCATGTTTAAATGGCAATTCGGTCAGATGTATTTTGAGCCATCAGCATGTGGATGCCAGCTCAGCCGTGCAGGGACAGGGTGGCTTTGTGTGCACTGGTGGGAAGTTACACCAGGATGTAGGGCTGCATGTGGCTAATAGAGTATAAAATACTATATATACTCTTGATTTTTTTAGGCATCATGATTAAAGTGAGGCAAAAGCAAAGCCATGAAAGTTAATTTTCAATTTTCCATGCTAAAAAAAGGGAGGGAGAGGAGAAGTAGCCTGGATAAGATGTGGGTAACACAAACCATATATGTATGAAGCTATTCTAACCTTTGCTATACTTGTGAAGAGTTTCTGTAGAGAGCATGACCAGCTTTTAAGCTGCAGCCAAGATGTGGAGAGCAGTGGGCATTATGCATTCCATTTTCTGTGCTATGGTGTTGGAGCCAGGGGTGTCTGATGAAATCTCATAATGAAACATGTGAATGCTTTGAGCAGTTGAACACAGTTCAGCAAAGCAGAGCTGAACTAATGTGGACTGCCTGATTGCCAGTAAACAGATAATTGCACTCTCTTGTTTAATTGAATTTTTGTGAAAGTGAAATAGATTTTGGTAAAGTCCACCATGAAAACGTGTTCTACATGTTGATCCTGTATATAGGGGATCAAGATACAAAGGAGAGGGAGGGTGTCTTATCAGATACACAGATAAGACTTGAGGTTAAATTCTTACAAAAATAATACAATTTCCACATCTTATGAAATTTATGGTTTTACCCAGAAGATTTCCCATTGCTGCAGCTGCTGTTATCAGTAGCAATCTCTTCATAGATGAATTAGAGTCAGGAAACATTATTAGGCCACAAAAAGTTCTTTTGTTTTTGCAGAACAACCTTGACATGTATCATTCATACGTGGTTAGTTTGCGTTTCTTGGCTACCAGCCATTCTAAATGGTAAAGAGCATATTATTGGACAATGTGAGGGTTTGGGGTCTTATTTTAAAAAGGAAAAATCAAAGAATCCTTTTGATTCATGTTATTTCTCATGAGGCTATCGTTTCAAAAGCTTGGCATGCAAGCTATGTCATCATAACCTCCTCTATTCTCCTTTACTTGCCTCAAGAACAATTTTCTCATGGAAGAGAGGCTGCATATTCTCAAGAATATGCTTTCTCTTTGAAAAAAATAAAAATTTTCTAATTCCCTGAGGTGCTGTTGGCAACATTAACAATTCCAGTTTGTTGCTTCATTCACGGTCACTTTCCACTGGGCATTACAACCTAACTCTTATTTACAATTCTGGAATTTGACGTTGGAGTCTGATATCTAAAGCTTGGTGCTTACTCTTTCTCTATATGCTGTACAGACTGCATTGAGGAATCAAGCAGACATATGTGACTCCCTCATATCTGTTGCCAATGAAAGCTGAAGATCTTAGGCAGAAAACTCATTTTGTGGTTTTTGGATGTCATTTTGGTGTAGATACCTAAATTTAAATGCCTGGACTTGGTTTTCAGACCTAAAGACCATTGAAAGTTTCACTTCTTAATATAAACTTCAGAAAATCCTGCTCTAGAAAAGAAAACAGACACTATTAATAGCAGAAATATGGGATAGAGTTCTCATAATTTTCTAATTCCCTCATTTGGTAAAGTACATAAAAAAAAGACAATTAAATGTTAATGAAGTTCCTAGAATTATTATTGTCACTGTTTGCTATAGGTAAAAGGACTGGTCCAGAAATTTTTTTGGACCAGTGGACAGCCTTGGTCTTCTATCCGTCTGTAAAAGCTTTTCAAGTTTATCATGTCATCCACCTTTTAAATTGGAAACACCACCTGTAAGTTTGGTGTGAAAACTTTGTTCTCTGGTCTTATGGTCGATAAGAGGTTGCTATACTATGATTTGAAAACACACTGTCTGTAAGGCATTCCTAAAAAATCTGGCTTTTTTAATGGTTGTTCTTAGAGTCCTGATTCAAATGCTAAGAGCATATTTTCTTTAATAAA
This sequence comes from Sterrhoptilus dennistouni, assembly GCA_013397095.1. Taxonomy (NCBI): domain Eukaryota; kingdom Metazoa; phylum Chordata; class Aves; order Passeriformes; family Zosteropidae; genus Sterrhoptilus; species Sterrhoptilus dennistouni. The sequence continues at coordinate 1,449,279 of VWZU01015099.1, forward strand.
ACCCCATCCTTGTAAGGAAGTAATCCATTTCCCAAGTTAATTTTAAAGTTTCTTGTTCAGTTTAAATATTTCATTACATTAATTTTTCAAAGCAACAAAACAAACATTCATCAAGTGAAACTAAGCATGTCACCCTTGAATCTGTACATCTGTTGCTCTCCTACTGCTTTTCTGCATAATTCATTTTAATACATTTAAAGTGTACCTCTCATTAAAATTCCTTACACACATTTATGTACACAATTCATATTTAAAAAGAAAAAAAGGTGGGAAAGAGTTTTATGGCGAGGAGATTCATCAACATGACTCTTCCTTAGCTTTTTGTCTGTTGAATATATACCAATGGACTGTCTTTAACCGCCTACCTCAGCAGACACTGTCATTTGCCTCTCTAAGTCTCTCTCATTCACCTCTTTAGTGGCTTAAAAAATTTCCTACAGGATATTTTTATATACTCCTGATGTCTTTGTTCTTCTTTAAGTGCATATATCCTCTTCTCCTCACTGTCTTTTCATCAGTTCATGTAATTTATATCCACAATGTATTCTGCATCAGTCCTGCAATCGGCCAAGAAAATACCTATCAGATGCCCCAAGGAGTTATTGTGGGCTGGCTGGAGCAAAGGGGATTTTTATTTTTATTCCATTCATCATTTCTTGTCCGTTCATCATTTCTTTGTTAGTATTTTCAACCATTGCACTATTTGGTTTGGTTTCATTTATTTTAGCATTGCAGAGTTATTGTACGCTTTATACCAGATGTAGGAAACAAGTCAGTCTGGTAGCTTGAGGTGGCGACCTTCTCAAATTGGTGACTTCCTATTTCAGTGGCTGCTGAAATTTGTTCTCTGAAATCCCTCATAGGTGTTTAGGATTATGTGTGATTGTTAAAAGCAATCATAAAACGTTATCATAACACTAGAAAAACCTTAAGAAAAGCTTATAACTGCATAAGGGGACTCAAAATGCTTTGTCAGGAGCAGGGGGACCATAGTTGAAAAGAAGAAAATATAAAATGATCATTAAAGGATTTACGTTCCAGAATCATTCTTTAGCGATAGATGACATTTTAGGTAAGGGGTTTATGGTTTCTTTGTAATTTCACATTTAGCTTTTGACATGTATCACTTAGAAACCTCATGAGAGGTATATTCTAAATGAAATTCAGAAGTAGCAATTGTCCACTTGAATAACCTTTGTCCTTCTTAGAAATAAGAGTTGAAATACACTGACTAGAGAAGTTTATTCAGAGTTTACAAGGGAAGTATCTCTTTGCTTCCTGGATGTGATACAATGTCAGTCAGCAAGGAAGAGATTGAAAGCCATATTTGAGCCCTTTAAAAAGATTAAGTCAGGTGCATTCAGTCACTTTGGTTTCCTTGAAATTGGGTAACAGAAAGTGCAGCTCTGAAGGGAAAATTGAGAGGGGTCCCTTCTGAGGAAAAGTTATTTCATTTTATCCCGATTACCTAGTTCCAAATAAGCAGCACAGGTTTAGATTCAGCAGTGTCGAATATAGGTTATGAACTATGGGAGGTGAGCTCAGCCCTGCGTGGGGATGGGTCTGGAGGCAGCTGAGCTCCTGTGCTCTGACAGGCCTCTCCTTGCACCTGGGTAGTGAGTGTTTGGTCTCTTCAGTAGCAGGCAACCACAATTTTAAGGTGCTGACTGTTGTGAGATTAATTCATCCATGTTCAATATCAACAGGAAAAGAGTTTCATGTGGACTCTAAGTCTGTTGTCTGGGTTGCCCTTGTAGAGGTATATGTTCCTCTACTTTAGACTAATGCACTTGTATTATTATGGGATTTTATCTGGTCAGTTATCTACTCCAAGCTTTATCATACATACAACAAACATTGCATGCTACAACAACAGAAAAGGTGGAGATTTGGAACAGATTTGAAGGACAGTGGACTACAATAATTTATCTTCAAAAAGTCTTAGTGTTAGGAATGACTGACGGAAATTCCTTTTTTGTACTTTTCCTTGGCAGTTGTATGTGCCTGCAGGATTTTGCGTTAAAGATGGGGACCATACCATTTGTTTCAAGGTGTTTCAGGTACTGAAAGCATGTGAAATTTGAAAGAGCAGAGTCAAGTTCACGAGCTGATTTTTCTCAAGCAGTGCTACATAATTTCATGTGTATCCCATTGAGATTAATGGGTGAGAATCCTGCAATATATTTTGAGAGACTCAGGATGACAGGGCAAATAGTATTTTCTTACCGTCCATTTGTTTCACAGATGCTTACAGTTTGTTTCCTGAAATTTTCCTTATATGTATTTGATATGGGGCACCATCTGTGGCAGATGGAGCATCGGCCTGATTGGGACATTTCTGGTTTGCCCCAACAAGAACTCTCTTCTGTCTGGCAGTTGTATTCATCTTGCCCTTCCTTTTTGGCTTGCCTAGCACTGCATACAATAAAAGTGGGACAAAAGCTGCCAAAACTCTTTCTTATTATTTTTATATGCTAGAAAACTAAAATAAAAGTGTTTCTTATTCTGAACTCCTAATTGAAGTCCTAATTAGTATATGAACCCAAGTGATTTTATGCTTTTTGCCTTCTCCCTACTCATACTTCATTCGTTCTGCTGCACCAGCTTTATTTAATTTCATCTTAAACTATCTAATACTTTAATCTCTTGATGTCAGAGACTGGATTTGTCTATGTCTTGGAAAGCTCCCAGAAAAGTGAGTCTGGGAACCATCAAGTGCTACTGCAGTGCAAGAAATGGTTGATTAGGCTACGGTCAGGTCAGGGCTTATTCCTGATCAAGAGAGAATTTCATGTCCCCTTTTATTAAACTTCAATGATGTGTAGCATACTTCAGTCAATAAATAGCATTTTGCTGTTCATGCCCGCTGGAAATAATACATGATGCTGCAAGTATTGATCAAAGAGCTCCACTCTGTTAATCCCTCTGCTTGTAGCAACGTTAAATATTTACGGATTCTCCCTTAGTCCTCTGAAAAGGGTTTCAGTCCCGCAGAGCGTGCTCAGCCTTTCTGCTTTATACATGTTTTACATATTACTCTTTTTAAGTTCCTTTTTTTCAAGAACACATGTGTGACAAAGCATTATAAGATGCTTGCACCGGTTTTAAAGCTTTATTGCACAAGCGTGTTGTGAATGTATACATTGATTGGGATGGTGTACTAATTCAGAACTAAAAAACGAGAATGCCTCAGAGAGAAATCCTATCAGTGCCTCATCTCTGAGTGGCTGAGTTACATTTAGGACTATGAGAGGCTAACATTGTGCAGCACATTGCTGCATTGTGAGATGACAGGTAACAAAAAAGACATATTCATATCAGGTTTATTTATCCAAATTATCTGAAAATTATCAGAGTACTAAAAGAATGAGTTATTTCTCTGCTAAGTGCTTACTTAGTGTATTTGTATTCTCATCAAAAAGTCTGAGAGTTTTGTAGGAGAAGATACAATGAATCATGTAGGCTTTCTGTCTCCTGTACTTGCTCATTGACCTCATGTAATCATTTATCCTCAATTTTTTATACTAATATATCGAAGACAGACTTGATATTGTCAGGCATGCCATGGAATACACGCCAGGAAACCTTCCTTCCAGTGGTGAGGTGACAAATGAAAAAGAAAATAAAAATGGATTTTGCAATTTAATACATAGTGTGCTTTGGGAAGAATGCATAGCAAGCTATAATGTGATATGATTCATTTCTATATATGCAGGGAAGGATTTTACACAAAAGCTTTATAGGAATTGTACAGGATATTTAAAGTAACATGAAGCCTATTCTACATAATGGTGCTTGCTTTATCTGTCATAAGCTAGAAGAAAAGTTTAAATACTTGTATTTGCCTCTTATCTTTCAGTAAGGTGTCACACTATGCCTTATCCCATTATGTGTTTAATCGTCCTTTGGACCTGGTTATGTGTTTGGAGGGGAAGGTTGGCAAAGAGAGTAAAACAAAATCCAGACATGCTTCTCTCACTAAATTGCTGAAGATCTTGTTCATATGATGTAAAGAAATTGCATTTTAAATATTCTCAAAGCTGGTGCAAAGGAAGTCAATGCTTTATGTTGAAAATTTTTTACATGACTTTGAAGGATAGTCTCTTCTTCTAGGTGATCAGTGGTGTGTGGATTTTAGTGGTTTGAGCTTCCATGATGTTTAGTGAAAATAAAACATCCAGTGTTTCAGATCCTTAAAGTGTTCAGTCTTAAATGCCAAAATGGGTATTAGAAGGAACAGGGTACTTTTAAAAATTTAAGCAGCTTTGCAGGGTGAAACTATGAAAATCTGTCCATTACTGGTGATAGATTCAGAGAGTGGCAAAGAATGACTGCACCTGCCCCTTTCTTTCATCGTGCCTCAGGATACAAAGTTGTTCATATTTAAGGCCAGCACATAGGGATACTATCTTCTTTCTTCTGACAGATCTTCTCAACAGATTAAGAAATCTGGTTTCTGTCAGCAGTATTCAAAGTAATTTTTCCAAATATCTGTTATTTTAACTTAATTCTGTTCCTATGTATGAGGAAAACATCCCAGTTTCCTCAGTGAGATGATGTTTTGGAGTGCTTGATTTTTTTTTTAATTTTTTTTTTTTTTTAATTAAAAGCATCCTGCTCAAATGAGTTGACTTCACCTTCGAAAGACTCGTGCTTTTCCTGTGCAGTGCATGAGTCTGAGGCCTAAGAAGATACAGAGCCCAGATCTCCTGCTTTCTATACCTGGGTCTTAATTTTGAGACCAGAACATGTGTTTGTAATCCTTCTAATCTCTACTGACTGACCCTCAAAACAGAGTATAGATCTTGGGATTAGTGAGAAGTGGTTGTAGTGTAAATGGTTGGGCCCTGTGTTTTTGGAGCATTCCTGCTGTAAATATATTTCACTGATTTCTATTGGTGTGTTTTCATTTGTGTCAGACAGGTATATCCGAATACATGATTTATTGTTTTGTATTACATTTTTGAGCTGATTTTTTATCATCTGTATGTAAATAAATTGTGCTGCCAAAGTCAGGAATTGAACAAAGTTTTCATAGCAGTCATAACCAGAACTATCCTCAGAAGACTTAAGTATTCAAGGCCAGGTTGGATGGGGCTTTGAGCAGCGTGGTCTACTGAAAGCTCTCTCTGGCCACCTCAGGGGAGTTGGATCTAGATGATCTTTAAGGTCCCTTCCAACCCAGGCGGTTCTATGGTTGAGTTAAGACTAATGACTCCTCACTCTCCCTGCAGGGTGAGAATCTGTGGGAGATACAACCATCTTTTGTATCCTCCATAACTGCTCCGGGGCATACATCAGCTGAGGTGGGCATTCCTAAGCGAGGAAAGCTGTCTCTGCTCTGAGTACAATGATGCATTTTTCTATACAAAGGATTTGAGGCTTGAAATTTTTCTTGAAATATCTCCTAAAACTCAAGAGTTTGACACAAGGAAAGACTCCCTGCCATACTTTGCTAGGGGTTCCAGGTTTCCATTTATCACACATTTTATGGTCAAATGATGAAGTACTGGCTGCTGTGCTTCTAACCAGGATGGGATAGAAATATAGCACAAGCCAATGCATTTATTTGCACTGATTGGTTGGTATTTTTTCTAAGTTTCAGCAGTTTGTCAGTAACATGTGATTACTCTTGGAATTCAGTGGTCTGCTGGAACTATTGCAGACTGGTTTCACTATGATGAAACTGAACTAGTAGCAGAGGAAGCCCTGTAGTAGATGGCAGCTTGTGTACTTCATCCTGCACAGAACAGGCAATGATTCCTCATTCTGGAGGGAGAAGATTCCTTTATTTAAAAAAAAAACAAAACCAAAGTTCTTAAAAATGTAAGAAATATGTTAAATCATAAAATTAGGGAAAAAATAGATCTGAGTGGATATATGCTGCAATGGAATGGACTAAAAATTTATGGAAACCTGCTGCGGAGATTAAAACACAAGGGCATAATATTTTTTAGTCAGGGAATACTTGTATGATCAGAACTGTGTGATGAAGAGCTTTAACTTTTGTAGGTAGATGTTTAGCAGAGTGTGTGCTGAAATATCTGTCCTTCACAGCCAAAAGCTCTTTTGTGCCTTGTAAGCCCATGTGGCCTGACAGAGGTAGTTTTGTGTCTATGCTGAGTGATTGCATGATTTCTGGGTCATTCATGTTAACATTTTGATTATAGTGATGAGTTACAAGGGATGGGCTGCAGAGACTGTGATGTTGCATTAGAATGTACTAACTCAGATGAAGAAAAAAGACATTTATCTAACTGCAAAGCTTTGAGACAAAGTGAATCACATAAACAGATATTCTTTAAAGCAAACGTTCTGCTCTGTGTTCTGGTGGTGTTGTCAGCTGTTGTCCTAAAATCTTGGTCTCCTTCAGAGTTTGCTGTGTTTTACAGCAGCTGTGATCCCAGGAAGTCTGTATGAAGTACTAGGATGGGCTCAGTGATGGTAAGGTATAAATCCTCATGAGAGCTCAGTTTCCCCCATAATTCTGCCTCGTGTTGGGAAAATATATGTGATCCTGGAAAGCACAAAAATGGAAATTGTGAGGAAGAGAGAGTGGCATAATCTTGCACGGATGAAAGCACTTTGCATTATAACCAGCTCTGTTCTGCCACTTAACCACCACCAGGAGATAAAAGGCAAGAGTAAGTGCTCTGCTGTTAAGCCTAAGTGTTATATCTTGATTCTTTTCTGCCCAAAGCACTTCAGACTAAGTGCACAGCTATACATAAGGCTCAAGAATCCCACTTAGTTTGGAATTTTTACACCTCAGTGCATCTATACACTGACTTTGTGTCTATGCTGGATGTCATAGTCACTTTTCTTTGTTGGTCAGTGTACAGACCTGCATGATCTGCCTCTAAATAAAATTAATTCAGTGTTCATTTAAAAACAATGACAGGTGAAAACCCAGAACTATCTTTGGCTTTCAGTGAATCGCATAAAACCAGAAATAAATCTGCTACCAGTCACACAGGGTAGATTCACCTTCCACAAACTTGATTTTAAAGACTTAGCTACCTCAGGGATCTCTGTTGTTCCTTCCCTGCTCCTTCTATGCATAGAAGTTTCATTGATTTCAACAGGATTTCTGTGCACTAGGCACTGCCAGGATATACAGCAGAGACCTTTGGTGCAGATAAGAGATGCACAATACTGGCTGGAAAGAAAATATTCATCAGAGCATTGCCCACCCAGAACATGTGGTTAGCTTTTTACATGGAGAGTGGCACTGAGCTCAAATTATGTGTAGTGTAATTTCTGTTTCACACCATTTTCAAACCTCATTCATCTAATACCTCTGTGAATGCTCCAGGTCCCCCCTGATGCCTTCAGGTGGAGGCTCCTTGTTTAAACATTTGCTAAAACTGTTATCTGTGGCTTTGAAGCATGCATGTATACAGTACAGTCTGAAATTTTGTGTGGAAGAGGAAAGGGGCATTCGCTGTGTGTTTTAGTAGTTATGAAAACTGTTTCTTTGGGGGAGGACTATATTCTTAAGGTAGTATCAGGTGCTGGATTGACCCACAAGCTACTGTGTACTCTTGGTGTTTAATGGAATCTTGGAGGATTAGCTTTGACACAGAGAAGTAGATTATGTCTCCCATAGGAAACAAGAAGGCATAAAAAGAAAAAAATAAAATAGCACTATCTAGTTTGCAGACTGGAAAAGAATAAATGCATCTCTGTTATTGTTTCAGCCAAATCTGTCCTCTCATACTGTTCAAGGCCTCAAATGTTTTGACCTGATTATTTTATCTCAGCAGGTCAAATTTAGGGGAGAAACCATTCTCCTTCCATTGTCCTTGTCCATGCATCAAAAATTTTAATAAAGCAAGGTTAGAGGAGCTTTTAAAAATCTTTTCCTTGTTTTAGTGTTAGTCCTTCATTCTTCTTTCATATAGACTTTAGCTCTTGTTAAGTTCTTTTTTTTTTTTTTAATTTAAATTGTTTTTATCTCATGTTGCCAACTAATCAATCAGAGGAGTCATCCCTATGAATACAGAACATCCAAGGAGGCCAACATTGATTTCTCCTCAGCTGCTTCTTATTATAAAGTTCCCTGGTGTGAGGAAGATGCTAAATAGAAGCTAATAGACATTACATTTCACATACATTTTCACATTCTGAAAAATACAGTTTGGGGATTTTTTTTCATGGTGAATTTCTCTTTTCTTTTTTGAGAAAAGTAAAAAATACCCCAAAAAAACCCCAAAACCNCCTCCTTGCTGTGCAATCTGGGAAGCAAAACCATGGTTTACATGGATGCTTTCCAGAAAGTGCACCCTTTACCCACTCCTTTTTTTTTTTTTTTTTTTTTTGTTTTTTTTTTTTTTTTTTTTTTTTTTCTTTTTTCCTTTTTTTTGTTTCTTTTCTTTTTTTCCCCTGTACTGGAGAGTAGAAACCTTCTCAGGTATTGGGAGTTATTCATCCTGACCAACAGAGTGTGATTGCCTTGGAATAATCCCTTTTGTGGTAGAAATGTTTCTATTTCCTGATGGTGTTACTAGTAAAGCCTGCAAGATTAGGAACTTCTCAGCTACCAAGAATTCACTTGCTAGCCAGTTTGATTAGTAAAGAAAGTGGAAGACAGCCAAGTTATTTTGATAGAATTTTCAGCTTTTCCAGAAAAATAAAAAAAATTCAGAAACAAAAATAGATCACTTAGAAATCTGCCACTTTTTCTGTAGTGACACCAGCCTGTTGTGCATAAATTCGTGAACTCCCATGACATTAATGGCCAGTTTTGTGAAAGGAAGCTGCATGAAGATAAGAAAATCCAGGATAAGTAGACCTGATATTCCCTTGTTGACAGAGAAGGTGGACTACTCCTCTAACGTCATTGTAAAAAATTTTCTCAAGTCAAACCTCAAAAAATCCAGTTTAACCCGTTCCCCAAGGAGTGCTTCTTGGTTGGGTGTTCTGCATATGGTGGTTGTTACTCGGGATTGTAAGGGTTACGCGTCTCCTTCCACTCTCACAGTTAGACTTTCCCATTTCCTCCTCTGACAGCTGGTGGCCAGAGACCCCCTACATGGCAGAAGAGTTCCAATTGCCATAGCTGTGTCTCCTAGTTCAGATTTTGTGAAAATAGGAAAAGAAAACCCTGTCCTGTCTGGAGCAGAGCTGTTGACTCACAGCCTTTGCCCACCAAGCTAGAATGTTTGCTGCAGTTTCCCCTCCAGCATCTTCTTTAATTCAAAGAAGAGTCAGAGTAGACTTGTGAATGTGAAGAGAGCTTTTACAGAATCACAGAATGGGTGAGGTAGGAAGTGACCACAGTGGGGTCACCTGGTCCAACCTCCCTGCTCAAGCAGGGCCATCCCAGAGCACATGGCACAGGATTGTGTCCAGACAGTTCTTGAATATCTCCAGTGAGAGAGATTCCAAAATCTCTCAGGGCAATCTCTTCCAGTGCATAGTCACCTGCACAGAAAAGTTCTTCACATTCCAGCAGAGTTTTCTGTGCATCACTTTCTGGCTGTTGCTTCTTGTCCTATTGCTGGGCACTACCAAAGAGAGCCTGGCTCCACTGACATCCCCCCATTAGATACTGGCAGACACTGATGAGGTCCCTCAGTCATCTCTTCTGGAGTCTGAACAGGCTCAGCTTCCTCAGCTTTTCCTTGTGAGAGAGGTACTCCTTTCCCTTAATCATCTTTGTTACTCACACTGGACTTGCTTCAGGAGCTCCATGTCTCTCTGGTACTTAGGAGCCCAGAACTGGACACAACTTCAGATGCTGCCTAAAAGAGGTCTCTTCACTTTTTTTCCTCTCACAATTATTATGCTGAAGGTATTTAGTTCTGTTGGTTAAACACCAGAATCAAGCCTGCTGGGTCTAAAAATCTATTTGGAAGTTTTAAGAAGGATATTTTTGTTTTCTTTTTTAATCCCACCTTAATCCTATCAATGCTATTCTCTAAATACACTTTCTATAGGCTATTGGCTTCTTTTAATCCTGTATATGATGTTTTACCATGATTAAGAAGACCTAAGCATTCTCCAAATGTCTACAGCTTTGGAATTTAAATTTAAATTACTTCTAGGAGAAACAAATCAAATTTCCATTGCATACCTACCAAAAATACATTAATATATATTAACCTGAAAGCTCTTGATGGAATAAATTGAGAGATTCAGCAGTACTTCTTTCAGCAGTGTCATATCCAGAGAAATTTAAATTCATTTTGATTTTAAATTGAGTTTCTTTCTGAATTCCAGACCAGCATTTCTCAGCATACTTAATGAAAGCATCTGCTATGCTGGACTGGTGTGATATGCAAGTAAGTGAATGGCTAAGAGAAGTAAGGGACTGAAGACAATAACTGAGCCCAGGATTTGGATTAAATACCAATGTCTTCTGTAGGTAGAGAAAATGAGATGATGGTAATTTCTGTCATTATTTTTGTCTTTCACCTATCCATATGGTGAGGACAGTTTTCACAGACAAGGCAAAAAGAGAGACTGGAGTCTTAATCAAATTCTTCATAATTAGGTCCCTTTTTTGTTTTACACAACAACAAAGGCTGAAAGGAATCCTCCCTGACCTCTCATTCACATTCATGTACCACTGTGTCAGAAGTAAGACTTGTTAAACTAAAGGATAATTTAATCTAACGGTAACATAGAACAAACAAAGAAGTGAATGTCCTTGTGCATAAGCAGCTTCAGTTGATATTAAAGACAGCTGATACAAATACAGAATCTCACCAACACATATGAACACTTACATTTAATGTATAAGATCAAGGTTCATTTTCCTTTTGGCTTTGGAGAAGGAATTCTGTTTATAGTAGGGCAGTGACATAAACAGAATATACTGCAGCATAAGTTGCCCTTTGCATTGATGTAAATCAATGACTTTAACTTTTGCCATGTCATCAACAAGTAGCCAAGAAATTTTGCTGTTTTTAATCAGCATCACTAACTTCCATATGTAAAGTACTATTGCCTACTTTCTTAGCCGATTTTATGATTTAGCTGCCTTTTTAAAATCCTTTCTGCATATTTTTACCATGATCTGTATATTAAGTATATTGTTGCTTTTATAGTATTGCTAGTCAGATTAGAAAGGATCAAATCTCACTCCCTTTTGGTAAGCACTTCTATGAGTAGGAATTCTAATCTTCAGGCAGAAGGGCCTGAATTTACCCACTGGAAGCTGGATGTAGAAGTTTGCACCTCACTACATCACTTGGTCTCCTCTCACAGTTAACAGAAGGGAAAAGACATTTTCAATTCATTTTCCATCTTGTTCTGAAATTGGCTATATGTCCCAAGTCCCAGATCTGCTCTTTTATCTCATAAATGATTAGAGAGGAATCTCAGGAGGAGCAGCTCACATGCAGAGATCTGAAATGCCCCTATCTGTTTTAAGGAGAAACACTTCCTTCAGAAAAGTAGAAGTTCAATAACATGAGGGGATCTTGCTTAAAAACCATAGGGCTGATGTCAAAGTGTTTCTTCATTTGTGGTGTGGTTCCACCATTTGCTCAGTTTCTTGTGCTGTGTTTTCCTTGCCTCTGGTGAGAGGACACACGCCCTAAGCAGGGATTTACCCAGCCATTGTGTATATAAACTTCACAGGAAACGTGAGATTACTAGGAGAAAAATGTAACAGTTGCCCCTAGTAAAACCTGCTGAGTTTGTTTCATTCAGGCAAGCTCCAGCAGAAGCAGCTAGCCACCATCTCTGTCATGTTAGGTGATGCTTTGGGAAATCATCCTGAGAAGCCACCCACATGAATTCTACTTCATAGAAAATGAGCTCTCATTGTACCTACAGTAAGTATGGGGCTGGAGGTTTAAGTGTGTTTCTCTTCCGCAGAGCAAGAGGAAGAGCAGTGTAGGTTTTGCCAGGTCTCTTAAAAAGAGATTTGTAAAGGTCTTAACCTGTCAGCGAGAGAGAAAAGTAACTTGTTCAAAGTTAAAGCTAAATACTGAATGCAGTAAAATATAAAAAATTACGTGAACTGTGGATGGCACTGCACAATCTTTTATTAAAGACTTGATGTAATGACTTTCTCTTAGAGTTCATTTTGGCAGCGAAATGAGACTCCCCCATCTCCTCCCTCAGAAAGCCAGTTTGCAGATCAGCACACTGAGTGTAGTCTGGTATCACAAGGTATAATAAAACATGTGATAACACAGCATACTTGGCTTGAAGTTGGTAGTTTATCTGTAGTAAACTTTCTTTACTTTGTGCTGTGAACACAAAAACCCAGCACTGAGTTGTAATGTGCCACTATGGTGATAGTGATTGATTCACCAGATGCTGTACTCACGGTAGTGCCAGTTACCAGTGTCAAATCGATACACCCTGGGCAATCTTACAGAAGGTGAAGTAAAGGAATATTCAGGGTTATTATAGCATAAGCAAGTTTTTGTCATTTAAGTAGAAAACCAAAATAGTATTTAGCAGCTTGACTTGAAATGGAAAGGACAATAGCAGATCTCAGCCTCGTTTTTGAACGAACTGAGTTTTTAATACTAACATTGAATTTATAGGCTTCAAAGAATTTTGGATCTAGCCTCATTGTTCTTTTGCGGTTCTTAAGTGCATGCTACAAGCAGAAATAAATACCTACATAGATTTTTTTGTGTTAATATCTTTGCAAACATAGCAGTCATGTCGTAGTGTGGTAAGATGTATTTAAAGGAGTTTAAAAAAAAGACCAAGAAGTGTTTAGGTGGAAAATGTGTTATTTTCAATTCATTTATGTGCAAATGTGCTATTCGAAGGCTCTATGTGTTTCTCATTATATTGTCTCCCTAATTTAGAGTGTACTCTGTGTGGCATGGATATTATATTGGTATTTTCCAAGGCAGTATGCACACACCGCTACCACCACTTTTAGTGAGAATTGAATAATCACCTACTGAGTCTTTTCTTATTTCTGTGATTCTTTCTATACAGAGGTGAAATAAGTAGCAGTTGACTACTGGATCATTCTGAATTTTGGTATAAATGTGTATATTTAAGTATGTGCAATGAATGCGTGTACTAACTTTGCTTTTGTTGTCTCCAGAGGGAATAGCAAATAGTTCTTTGTTCAACTTTAAAATTAAAGTTAGTCCCAAGGTGCCAAAAGAATGGAAAAAACATTTTGTAAAATGTTTCATAGCTTTATTTCTTTAATGTGGTCAGTTAAAACACAGATTCAGTGTTTTCATATCCAGAAGCTGTGCAGCACAATGCATTGCAGATACATAAGTGAAATATTTTGATGAAAAAAAATGGGAACAAGTAAAAGAACTATCTTGGTCAAAAATGGGAAGAGAAAGAATTCACAGAGAAAGTGTCAACAACAACAATTCTGAACTCCAGATACTTGGATCTAATTTTCATTTTGTCACTCAAAGCAGGAGAAGTTGAAGTCAAAGTTAAATATCTCTAGACAAGGGCACAAGTGGCAGAACTCAGGAAGAGTTGCCAGCCTCTAAAGGAAGTCCTGATTTTTTTACCCTTTAAAAATGAGAAGGAAACAGTCAAGTTGAAATAATAAAGAGAACTTAGAACAAGGGCAGAAAATTAAAAAACAAACAGAAAACTTGGAACCAGACAAAAGTACAGTATTTTATTTTATTTCAAAGTATTTGTTTTTCTGCCCAAAGGGATGTGATTTTGTAGCATTTCTCTTTTGAATGAAAATCACAAAAATTTCCTTCCTCGGGATCAAACAGTGAAATCTCATATATTTTAATGGTCCTGAATGTGAGTTTGAACTACCTTTCATTTGGGTTTTAACACCTTTTCCTTGGTCCATTTTTCCTGTAAAATGTGCATGGATTTTCTTTTTCTTTTAGTTTGTGTTGTATGTATCTAGAATGCAGAAGCATCTGAAAGTCTGTATCATGGTTCTTCTGGTGATCCATCATAAAAATTCTATGAAATCTCTATCTACTACCAGAAAACTGATCAGTTACATTATTTGTGCATAAAGAACAATTCCAAATATTGTCTTATGTGTCCTCTGTTCCTAGCTTTGTACTTCAGCAGTAAATTATTTGTTCCTTGTACAGAAGCTAATACCATAAACTGCCTTGTGTTCCAGTAATTCAAGCCCATAATAATGGTGAGGGTGATGACAGGATGTTCAGCCCACTATCGCATAGAATTATAGGAATAAAATGGTCTAGTCAAACCTTTAGGGTGGTTTTCTTCTTTTCTTTGTTTTTCCTTTGCATTATTCTGTGAGCGTAATTGAGGTCATTGAAATGTGAAGAAATTTTTAGTCAAGTTTTTTACTTTTGACTCATTAGGTGTTGTAATACTCAAGTCAACCAAGTAAGTAGTCAAGAAGTGTAATGGAAAACACAGTGTCACCAATTATGGAGTCATTCAGTGCAATACAGAAAACTGGAATGGTAAGAAATTTGATGAGAAGAATACACAGTGATAACTGATATGAAATGGAGTAGTGCAAGGTTGTAAGGATAAAGGATCGTTTTGTTAACTTGCCATGTGAAAGAATATTGAAGAGCCCAGAATCTTCAAATACTTATCTCGGGAGAAATGGAGGAGGGAGTGAGAAGAGAGCATTGAGATGAATATCTCAATTTTTGGTTTTATGCATTTTCATGATATGCCAAAAATAGAAAGTTTTATTGTATCTAGATCTGCATTTTTGTTCCCTTTGTCAGAGAGCATGTACTTTGGAAATGGGACCAGTACTGGCAAATATCCTAAGCTGTGCTATTGCTTTCTTGTTTATTCTCAGTCTTGTGTTTGCATCCTTACCAAACAAGTAGGAAAAAATTAAAATGGTAACAATTGGAGTTGAGGAACAGTGGAACTGTTGTACAAGTTACCTTACATACACCTTTTTTTGAAATACAAATTGTAAATGAAAGAGCAGATGACATTATGTAAATTCATTCCTCTATCAGCAATTTTTGCCAAGTAGTGAAAATATAGTCAGAATGGTGCTTGGTGGATTTGCATAATTGCACATCTGAAAGACTTAAGTGGTAATAACCATTGTTAAATTACTTAGTAATATCATTTTTTCTAATTCAAACTAAAGTTTCAACAACTGCTAATTGAAGGGAATTAACTAGGCATGACTATTAAAAACAAACACAACCCATTGTCAATTTGATCTTAAAATTTAAATTGTATGATTGTTCCTTTTTTAATTTTGCTGGCTTCATGCTTGTCATCCTTACCTTATGGAGTTTCTGGGGCCAGTGTTCTCATGTTCATGCTGATGATCAGGAAAGCCACATTAACTCTTACGAGAAGATCTGATGAGATCCAGCTTTCAGGAAACAATTTTTAGCCATGTGTTTTGCTGGGATTGGAAATGAAGATTGCATTGTAGTGATATTGCAGCAAGATCATCATTAGCTAACTAAGTATACCCCTGAGATTCTCTCATATGGACTGAGTAGGAGCACTTTACATCATGTCATAGTCCTGGACCTCTGAACATACATTTTATTCAGGATGCTTTCTCAGTTTTGAAGGAACTGGGATGACTGTAGAAAAAAAGGAAGGTAGGTTTAGAGGAAGGAGCCATGCATGGGGTCACTATGCCTGAATCATGTGTCAGACACCTGGCACAGTAAATTGAAGCACCCTCCCTTGGGGTGGAACCTATGTCATTTTCCTCCTTTTGTTTAATACAATTATGCAAGAAAGGCAAATACTGAGAATGTTGCTACTGGTGGATCATTGAGATCCATGCCATGGAAGTCCATTCATATAAATGAATGCAGTCCACTTCAAATGCCAGAGTTCAGATAGGTCAGAAGCCATAGCGATTGCATTATGTATGGAGAGGCCTTACAAACAAAACAAACCTCCTGCATGTTGTATGCTAACAGAAAGAGCAGATGTTGCATTTTGTGAAAGAGAGGACCAAGTAGCAGAGGATTAATAATGGAAAAAAACAGATGGATAATTTTTAAGCTGCTCGAAAAGCACATTTGCAGCAGGATTTTCTTTCTCAAAACTTTTTCATTCAAAATCTGAAGTTTTCTTCCTGACAAGGATTTTCAGTTTCTGAGTATAACTTGCATATATTCTGTAGAATGGTCTGTAGAGACAGTAGAGAAGAACTGTAGCCCTCCCAGCATGTGGAAAAAAAATTTGTTTTTTGAAATCTGGATTCCTTCAGAACCTCAGAACCGCAAAGGCAGGAGCTGTGTGAGTGTGCCATGAATGCATGCAAAGGAGGCAAAATCACTCCATGCCTTCTTACCAGCACTTATTATTTTAAGATGAGTGGCTAAAGCAGAAGATAGCAAAAGTTTTAGAGCTATGTTGAGATGTGTGCTCAGTGTGATTCTAGTTAATTATTCCGATCACATAGTATAGGTTATGTATTTATGAAATATCCCGGCAGACACGGCAACTCAGTTAAACCTATTAACAGCGAATCTTGCAAGAATCCCTACAGCTTGCCATCGCTCAGTATCAGGCATTAAGATTGAATATAGGCATCAACATAGAAGATTACAGTCTCTGTAGGACCGACCCCAGAGAACGGAGACAGGCAAGTCATCATCAGGCACAGAATTCTGCTCAGAATAATTGCCTATTTGCTCTGCATTTGAGCTCTATTCCTTGAGCTTAGATCTCTTGCACATCTAGTTAGAACTTGCAGAATTAATATCAGGTTTCCTGTCACCTCACTTATTACTTTTGTCAGTGGTATTCAAGGCGAAGAGTCAAAAACATGGGTTTTAGAGGCTATTTCCTAAGGAATTCTGTTTTTTCCTTTTTGTTTAAATAGAAACCTGTCCGTTAGCATGTCAGGTTATTTCTTTTGCCTACACTGGAAAGGACATCTGAATAAATTGCCATTTTACAATACAGGTATTGTTGCTTAGAGATCATTATTGTGTTATCCTTTCTAACCAGAGCCACACCTTGGGGGAAAAAAATAGTCTTTAGAATGGGAAAAATAGGTTAAATAGCAGATTGGATGTGTTCTCTTTAGACTTCTCTTTCAGAAGGCTTCTTCTATTATGAGTCTTAGAGCATGGGAACAACCTCTTGAATAGTATAGCAGTACAAAAATGCATTTAATTTGTTTAATGCAGTGCTAAGAAATCTCAGTATGTCTTTGTAAGGAATGATGATATACAGATGGCATATTGAGAATCTTCACTGGAAAAAAAGTTTTGTCTCCCTCCTAGTCACGTAGGATTCCAGCAAAGGACACAAAAGGCTATTGTCCTTTCAACTTTTAAGTAGTTTTCTTTAGAAAGACGACATGCGTTTTCATGCATTTATGAATGGAGTAGTGGGTGGACCTGCAGTGCTGTAAGACCAATAATCACAAGGTTCCACTGAATTCAACAGATTTATATTGGCTGAGGAAAAGTAAAAAAGCAGTGTAATTCTTCATACAGATAAAATTTGAGTAAATTACTACAATCCCAAAGATACACTCAGAACAATTGCTACTACAACCTGCTTTGTTCCAAAGAGTGTAAATGCTGTTATAGCAAATAAATTACTGGACTTCGTTAGTCACTGCCACTGCAATTAGTGAGTGTACTGGGATTCTTATTCACTACTTCCCTTAACACTGAGATTTTTTCATTGTTTTGTGCACACTCACATATATATATCCGTGAAATTTTAGATGTTATTTCCTCTTCTGTTATAAAAAAAAATATATATTTTTCATTTCCCAATGATTATCTCTGTGATCTCCCTAATCAATAATTAGCTAATATATCCTTGGAATATAGTAACAATGCCAACTAGTAGCTTGACAGAAAAAACATCTGTTCTTATGCTGAACTCTCTTGTTTTGTCCTCACTTAACTGTTTTCATGTAGCAATTTTTTTTAAAATGTTAACATACACAAAACTGTTATTAATTTCCATCATAACTTTGGAATCTTCTTGAAGAGAATGCATGTGAAGGAGATGAACATGACAAAGAAAAGTTTAAAATACGGGCCGATTTTACTTCTCTGCTATCATTGATCTTGGCTTTGTCATTGTTTTAAAATATCACTCTGTATATTATCAAAGGGAGGAAGCTTGAGATCATGCAAAAATATTCTGGAAAACAGATTTTATATTGGAATTGGAAATAAAATGAAAAGTAATGAGAAAAGAAATTAGGTTAAAAGGCCAGAAAACACATTAGAAACTGTATGTTTGTGTATTATCCAGCAAATCAAATGTCAGAGGAAGACATTTGTGAAATAATTATCAATCATTTAAAACAAAAAGGAAGCAAACAACAGAAGCTTTCTTTTTCATATTTCAGAGAGTAAATCCAGGCTGCTAAATCCATCAATAAAGTTATTATATGGCATTGAGGGGAAGCCAAAAGACAGTTGCACTCTCAGAAGGTTTGCTGGGAAACTTCCCCACCACATCATATTCTGTTCAGAGGTGGAACATTGTTGCTGAAGTGAGGGGTTTCATTTCACACAGGAAGAAGAGACCATTGAAATTATGTCCACCAGAGTTGGTAGAGCCATAGTATGCAATTTGAACAATGTTGAGAGTAAATGTGGGGTGAGACCTGGGGATAGATGTAGGCCTTGCCAACAGGAAACATAGCTTTGAAGAAAGAATGTTAGTTGTGAAGCAGCAAGACAGTAAATGCAGGAAAGAAAATGAATGCTCTGTTTTCCCTTTAAGTTTCTCCTGTGATTTAGTTTTCTGCATGCTGTTCCCTAAGACCCTAGCATCCTGAATCTTATCTTTACTTATGCCTTACACTGTTTGACATTGGGACATGGTAGGAAAATCCCAGAGGTTTGTTAAGGTAAGTAAATTTGGGATAATCAGCTGTACTTTGCTGTTCCTGAAATTGGGCTTCAAATCTTCTTGACTATAAACAGGGACAAGTCTATATTTAATTACAGAAAATTTTATTAAGTACAAATTTACTTCTGTCTTTGCAATAGCATCATCTTTGACTTCATATGAAGATGACAGGGACATGAGCACAACCTCTTAGGTGACATTGCCCTCTAGGGATATAGATAGGAGTGTGAGCCTGGAATAACTAAATATTACAGTGAATAAACAAGTTTGTTTGAAGCTTTAGATAACTGCACCTTGACTGTTCTGATGTTCTGTATTTGATAAACTTCTACCTGATTATATAGACGTCTACATGCACATGTATTACGTACAAACATGCATAGAGAAATGTGCATGTCTGTAATTGCATCCAGTATTTATTATCATTACAAGCTCAATTTGAATGAGTACTGTAGATCAGGCTGCCTTCTGATAAAGCACTTCAGTGAGCTGACAGTGGCATTGCAAACTTGGATCGGTGAAAGATATTTCCTGACATAGGCTGAAGTGGGAAATGAGGCTAAGAAAATAGTGCAGCTAGGCAGAACTGTTTGAGAAGGGTTAACTTGTGAATAAATACTGCACAGCAACTCAGGAGGTCTGTACTCAGTGACTGTGACACTGGACAACTTGCATAATCCCCATGCTGCATCTCATCCCTTTGTGAAACAAAGGAAATACTTCACTGCCTACTGGGAGAATGAAATCATTAGTGCTCGTAAGGTGTTTGCAAACAAAGTTAGTGATAAGCACTGTAAAAACACCCACCTCATTTAGTATGCAAAAAGTGGCAGCAGAAGTTACCTTGAAGGAGCACGGCATGACACAGCTTGAGAACTATGTAGGCATGCTTGTACCCTAATCCTGCAGCACTAGAACAAAATATGAATAGTTCTGTTTGTATGAGAAGGCTCTCTACAAGAGTGTTACAAAGCGGGAATAAAAGATACAGGATTAAACCTGGAATAATTCTGTGCTCATTTTATATGCTATGTAAACACAATAAAAACTTGATAATAAAAGTAAGCTAGTTTGGTCTAAGTTGACCATTTCAAATAAAGACATTTTTCTTCTGGTACTACAAAACAAGTCTTCCTGGAGCAAACATGCAATCTTATTCTGGTTTGGCACATAGACACCCTTAAAGCAAAAGCTTTTGCCTGAATCCACTTTCATCTTTGCTTATCCACTAGCAAAAGCAGTCTGTTGCAAACAGTCTGTGCTGAGGCCTGGGTCACTGTGATTTCATCTGATGTCACATGTGTTTGTATTTCAGTCCAAGTAATATATTCTGTCCAGGCTAGTTAAAAACCTCATGCATATACTGTGTAGCCAACCAGTAAGTTTCCAGGAAATCTCATATGACTCTGTCCCTCTGAAATGCGCAGTTTGATATAGATCCACATTAATCCTGTGGCACATGTCCCAGTACTCCAGTTCTTAGGGCACCTCAGAGAGAAGTGCAGACAAAAAATCTTACATTTTTCATCTCCTGCTCCACCAACAAGTCCATGATGGCTTTTTCAATACAGCTTCCTTCACCCTTGCCGTAGAGTCTAAGAGTCACTGGTTATCAGTATGAGAAGCTTGTCCTCAATTCAGAGCTGAGCTTTAGAGCCTGAGACTTTGTTCTTCCCACTGGTAACAACCCAGGAAGAAGAACTAAACTGCATAGAAATAACAAATGTGGCTTAATGACAGCTCTTTTATCTATTGGTTGTCACTCCTTTTAGGATCAACAATCAAGTGGAATCCCAGTGCTGAATAAAATCTAAGATTCCATTTTTCCTCTGCTCAACACTTATGTTAAGGGTATAAAATCACTTTCTACCATGGTTTATTGCTACAACCAAGTTACATGAAGCAGTACAAGACTAGACTGTTGTGTTAATTCAGTAGCATTAATACTGACATCAGTCTGTTGTGGTTCATTAGCAGGAAATTTTATTTGTGTACAGATCCTAGCTGAAGTATTTGGAGAACATTTAATAATTTGGGTAATATTCATATTTTCATTACTCAGTCTTGACCTCACCCTTCATTTAAAATTCCTCATTCCTCTTCTCAACATACTCGGCACTGGGATTTTTCTTCTGTTTCTGTATCAGAAAGGATTCTCAAAAAGGTTTTTTCCCTCACTTCATTTGATTGTCTCTAGTCAGGTTGCAAAGTTCAATATTAACCTACCTTCTCATGACAGGAAAAAGCCATGAGGTCTCTGCTAGGCCTGCCACATTGCTTGAAGTAGAAAAGTTGTTGCCCTTTAATTCTTACTCTACTGTGTTGTCTTCAAGTTTTATTAGCAACCTGTTCTAGACTTTGTTTTCTGTCTCCAGGGAAATACTTCATTGTAAGCAATAAAGCTGGTAAAAAAGGGAAAGAAAAAAAAAAGGAGAAGAAAGAAAGGAAACCAAGAGCCAGATTAGCATCTCTCTTAACAGTAGAGTGAAAAATAAGCTCTTGTTTGCAGTGAACTCTGCTTAAGCTGGTGGAAATTACAACCCAGAGGTCATACACTTAGTCACTGGCAGCAGAATGTTGTCACTCCCTGCTGGCTGATTCATGAAATAATTTGCTGTGAAGAAAATTGCTGTTTCACATCAGCTGGAAACGGTTTTTGCCAGACCAGACTTCGATACTGCTGTTGAGTTACAGTCACGCTTTGAATAGAGTTGCACACAGACTCATCATGCCAACATGGCTGCATCCATGTGCCTTAAAACCAAAGAAGGATCCTACTCAAATGGGGACAAAACATTAAAAAATGACACATTTTGGTGTAAGCAACTATTTCTATTTCTCATAATGTCATTTATCTGGGAGAGAGGTCCTTGCTTTTCCATCGTTCACATAGTCATCTCTAATTTTATCTTCTGTGGCATGTATGTGTTGGCTCATCTATAGAGTTTTGAGATAAGCTTTTGAATTGACTTTGATAACAGAGTCTTGGTATTTTTGTGTAGAGGAGACTCAGTAGTCTCCCCCAATTTCTTTAGTGATTGATGCCAAAAAATTGCCCTGAGACCATCCACAGCCTTAACAGGTTCCTCACAATGAAACAGAACAGGTCTTCCTTTTCTGTTTTCAGATAAAACTACATCTTTTATAAACTTCTGTCATTGTCTTTGCTATAGGCAGTGACATTTAGGCAGCCATTTCTTCTAGAATTTTTTTTTTGCTTTAGTCTCTGTGAAGAGTTTGTGAAGGCCTCTGTTGTCATCCAGAAACGGAGGACATAAGCTGTACTTTTCGGTAAAGCTAGAACATCTTCAAGGGCAATTCAGAAGCATTACCCTCCCTTCTTTTTCTATTTTTCCATTCATTCTATTAAAGTGTTTTTCTTTGCATATTTCTATACCTTTCTTTCCCTTTCATGTATGTTTTCTTGTTGTGCTTGGCTCTTTCATGTTCTGATTATTCCAGTATTTTTAACTGAAGGAGTTAAGAGGGCTGATTTTTTTACTTTGCCAATCTTAGCATTGAAATCATACTCTTTTGTAATTTTTGGGTGCATGGCAAAGTAGGATCTAGTATGACCTTCATAAAATCTCTGAGCAATTTATTACAACATTAAAGATTAGTCTATCACTCAGTCTCTAATATGTAAGTTTGCTTCATCGCCTACCCTCAGCTGAGAGCTCTGCAATTGAAAATTTCAGAAGGGTTTAGTGTTATCTGTTTAATATTCTAGGATATTGTCTCAGATGATAATAAAAGATTTTTAAGCTGCAAGGGATAGAATTTTCCTTATGTCATAGCACATTAGATTTAGTGTTGGTATCATCAACACATTTTGAAAAGAGCTAAGAAGTATGAGTAAGATCTTCCATTGTCTTGAGAAAAGATTATAATTTCACTTTTTTTCTTTCCCTTGGATAAAGTGTCATCATAAATAGGTGACTTAGTGGAAAATTCCCAGTGAATCCAGTGTGCAGTTCCCTATCATGGAAACCATAGGTACTGTTGTGCCTTGAAGGCAGATCCTTACTTGAAGCTGGTGCAAAGCCTCTATGTTCTGACAGGAGCTCCAGGTGGTCCTGTGCTACAGGGCTGTTCTGCCTTCTTGCCCTTCAAGGAAATGAGAGTTACTGAGCATTTTTTTCCCAAGGTCTTATCTTCCTTTTCTAGCTCATAAGTGCCTGTGCCACATCTGCTCCCTACCTTCAGGTACTTGGTGGGGGGGCAGGAGCCATTCAGCACAGTTACTACCCAAAAAAGTCTGTCTTTCAGACTCTGGGCTTGGAAGTGGCCAGGAGGAGCAGCCAGCGCATCAGACTGGAGCTGCAGGGGGTATCAATGTGTCCCATGGGTGCTATATAGTTTGCAGTCTATGTTCTGAGATGCCGCTCACCCCTTCTGGGGAGGAAAAGGTAAGGAATATCAGCATCCTTAGTTATGTATTGCTTCCAAAGTATTCCCTTCCTCCTTTTGGGCCCATTTACAGAAGAAGATGGTGAGAGCACGCAGTAAGATTTTGTGGTACACAAATTATTCTGTCCAAGGTGTTTACTGTGACTTGGTTATTCTCTACCACAGCAAAATGAACTCCTGCCTTTAACAATCAGCCAGTCACTGTTTTTTAAATGCTTTCTGCTTTGGAACCTATACCCAGCCCTGGTTTTGTCACAGTCAGGGTCAAATCCACTTTTTAAAGTTATTCCTGCATTGAAGTGAGAAAGCCAGTAATGCTATCTGTTAGCTCTTATAACGTTCAGTGAATGCAGGAGAATAAAATGAAAGAAGTGCAATAAATTAAGAAAAAAAATCCCTTCAGATTTTCCTTCTTTCTCAGACTAATGGCAAAATGATATGGCTGAGCTATGTTTTAGATTATCAGTGGTTGGAGTTTTTGCTGCTGCACCCAGCAGTTGTTATTAGAATGTGTGTTAATTAGAACAGATTTAAATAAAAGGATTTTCACTAGGCAGTCTGAGAAAAAAAGGTCTAAATATTGCTGAATATTTTAAATTTTTTTAACAGATTAAGAGCTGGTTAAAAAAAAGCTTTATTTTTACATTTACACTGGAATATTTCATGCATTTGCAGTAATCAATGCTTTGAGAAATAGATTGTTTCAACTCAGATATCAAGAAGGTCATGTTACTACCTTGACAACACACGGCTATCTTTACCGAAACCAAATATTTTTTGATTGTATATATTTTCTACTGCTACTCTTTAACAGGCTGTGAGTAGAGCTGCAAATAGTGTCAGCATTATATATATAGCCACTTTTTTTTTAAATTGCAGTGGCCAGTCACAAAGACACAATGAATGTGTCTTTCCTTAACTGGGATAAAGAAAAAGTATTATTAGAACACATACATGTGAATTAAATAGGCTAATGGTCATAACTTCCTCATGCAGCATAACACTGGGTGGCATAAGCTCTTCTGGACATTAATAGTATATATGTGTTGGAGTGTAAGCAGGGAATCCCACAACTCAGTTTCAATTATTAAAAAATAAATGTATATGTACAGCAATTACCATTATGCTGATGGAAACAAATCATTGCATTGACATGAGACATTTGTCCTGGTTTTCCTGTTTATATTGAAAACATGTTTGAAAAGTTTTTTCTGTCTCTCTAGTGTTAGTTCTAGCAGTGCCATACAGAGGAATATGTGATGTTAATGTTCTGGTTTATCTAAATAAATAAAAAGTAAAAAATAATACAGAACATAATACAATCAAATTTAAAATAAATGGATTCCATACTAGATATTAAAGTAATGATTGAACAGCTACATGAAATAACTTTTTCTGAACAGAACCAGAATTAATTATTTGTACAGCATAAATTCTAATACTTTTATCTCTGGACTGTCAGTACAAGTAAGTTTTTCTCAGTGGGAATAGCAAAGTCTCTGTGATCAATAATATTTGTTTCTGAGAATAGTAAAAATAGATTTTATAGCAGAAGCATAGAGCTATTGTTTAGCAAAGCAGCTTTGGATAAAAGCTTTGCATTTGTTCTTTTCTCCTGAGACTACTAAAGAGAACACTGAAAAAGTAAAAGGGGTGACCACAGAAGCAAGTAGGGTCACCCATTACCAGGGATCCATTTTATTTCCATTAGAGAGGAACTAGAAAGCATCTCACACTATTTGTACCTGATTTTCCATTATAAATTACGGTACATGAGATCATTTAAAAATCGCTCAGCTTTTCAGATGAAGCCGACTCTGTTGCTGTTCCTTAATAATTGAACAGTAAGAAATACAAGAATCTCCATTTTCATTCAACAAAAGTAACTTGTGAGATGGGAGAGGAGAAAAAGGTATATGAAGTACAGTCTTCCTAAAAGCTCACAGGGCAGTCTCCGAGGGGGATTTAAAGAGTGTTTTGGATTCACATTTAGAGGGTCAGGTTTCCACAGTGAGCTTCAACCTTCAGGTTGGAGTCCTGGGACCCCACACAGCTGGTGTATCAACCACAATCAGTTCAGGAGCACCAGGATGGAGCACATTCATGAGAGTCAGGATGCTACTGGTTTAAAAATGTGATACAAATCCGACCTCTCCTCTAGGTCACTGCCTCAGTGTAGGAATTTTCAGCTTTAATGCTGCTCTGGGATGATGAGCAACACAGTAAGATAGCAGAACCTCACTGTGTAACTTTTTTCTTTCCTGAAAACGGGTTCTGATGACAGGCTAGCCATTGTCTTCACTCTCTTTGCATGTTGCCAATGCAAAGGGATTGCAGCTTTAAGACCAAATAAAACATGAAAACAAAGTTTGTAAGATATATTCCAGTTCAACTGCTGTCATATTTACTTCCAGTTCAAGTTATAGGCTAGGAGCCAACCTACTGAAGGTATTGAAAGTGTTTTCATCAACTTCACTGGATCTTGGGATCTTGGGTTGGGCACTGTTTGCCTGATCTCTATTAGTTTCTTGTCACACTCAGCAGAAGTGTGTGTCTGTGTGGCAAATCATGCATGGTCTAGAAATTTACAACAAAAGGCACAAAAAGGTTTTTAAATTATTTTTTAGTATAGAAATATATTTTAAGTTTGGAGGTTTTTTCATTTTATTTGGAGGAATCAGCTCCTTCCCATCATGTAGTCCAGTGGCATCTGATGCAGTAAGTCAATAGAATAAAACTGGTATAAGCGACCCTTCTGTTTTGTTTTTTTCTTTTTAACTATATAAGTCAGAATCCCAGACAATAATGAGTATTGGCAAAATCTATACAAAAACATTAAAAATATAATTTTTGTCGTTTTGTTTGGTTTGTTTTGACAAGCTGTTCACAGTTGTCAGCCCTTGTCAATAGGAAGAAACTCTTGATAGGGAACCATTGTATTATCATAAATCTTTATTCTACTGATTACTTGCATAGTTTCCAGAAGAGCTACATAGACTCTTCTTTCTTCAGTGTCTTGCTTAGTTACTCTGGCAAGATAGAAAAATAGGGAAGTTTGGGCACATAGGTTCCACACAAAAATTCTTCAGACAGGGGAAGGTGGGTGGTTTTCTTAAGCATTCACCTTTTAATAGTGATGATTGAGCAAGTCAGAGGCTTTCCTTATTTAACATAAATTAACAAGTAAATATTTATTATCTATCTCACAGATAAAATGTGAAGTGTTTCCAATGACTTGTAACAAATGCTCCTCTTCAAAACATGACACCGTCTCACTTCTTTTGTACATGGCTTTTCCAATGAGGCATAAATCCAGGGGAGTCTATCAAAGTGGTTTTTTGGAGGCGACATTAACCCCGCTGAATTCCATGTTTTGCAATTAGAATTGGCACATTAAAATAATGTGCCCTAAATTTCAGTTTGTAACAGATCCTATTTGAAAGTCATAGAAAAAAACAAACCACTGGGTTTAAGCATAGGTGTATGAAATTATTTCCTTAGTTGGTTTGGTTGCACAGTCATTCAGTAAGAGGATCTACTCTTTTGCTGGAAAGGCTCTTGGAGAAATTGCTCCTTCCACTTCCTTTTCATCCCGTGGTTAAAGGTTATGAAGAGCTGTCACAGCACTGGGTACAGAGGATGAACTACAGCTGGAATTTTTCAGCATTATGCTGGGGACCTCCGATAGGGCAGAACTTTGCTGTATCTTCAAGTTTGAGGATGCTGATTTCTCGGCAGAACTCATGGCCTGAGTCTGCTCTTGCTTATACTTGCCTCAAATTTAAATTTGGGTTCAGCAGAGAGGTTTTGGGTTCAGTGAGAATGGCTAATTTCTGTGAGCTCTGATTCAGGCCTTTTGTTTAAAATAAAGGCAGAATCCAATGCTAAAGTGAAGCATATTTTATAATTATTTAGTAGTTAATAAAATTAAGTGCTAAAATTCCAAATTCTACTCTGGATTTCCTCACCATGCATTCTCTCCAACAGAGACCAGGACTAGAGTTGTTTGAGAAATGAAGTTTGATAAAATAAAAATAGACTATCGTATTACAACATTTCAGCATTCAGCATTTCAGATTTTAATACTGTATCTCAGTTTTGCTATTTTGATAGATTTAACTTTCCATACCATATTGAAGCATCTGTTTCTATAACCTTTACAACAGTTCCTCCTTATCAGCAGATTGGAATGGAGCACTTTAATAGGCCTGAATCAGGGTCTTTCAGTCTGCCCTCCCATTGAAAATTTAAAAGGAAAATAGTTTTAAAAATATATAAAAAAACAACAGACTGTAAAATGAGTGTTGCAGTTTCTTACAGTAAGGTGACTCCAGTTTCTGGTCTGCTCGAACAAATATTTATGGACATTTCGGCAACAATATGATTAAGCAGAGGTTCTCCATGTAGTAGCTTGAGTGTTTAGATTGATTGAAACAAGATCTGCTCCACGTTTCCAAGTTGGCATGCTGTTTCTCCAACATACACACACATGTGGTACCTGTTCCACCTGCTCTAAGTAATTTCTGTTTCACAGGATAGAAGTCCTAACTTTTTCCTAACACATTATTTCTCACTGAGATTTATTTTTATTTTCTAACATGTTCTTGCTCTTTAGAAATAATTATTATACAAAAAGATGAAAGGATTGCTTCCCATTTCTTAAGGCAAAGAGGTGAACAAGACGTAATTACTTAAGCTGTGATACAATTTATCAAAAGTAAATCACTTTCTTTTTCTTCTTTATCCAAATAGATGTTTGCTCTATATTTTTTTGCTTTGGTGTCCTTTTCTATTAGCTGTTCTCTCAATTTCTATAATTATGTTGTAAAAGTAATGTATTATAGAAACTAAAATGCAATGGTAGCTCATTATTTTGCTTTCATAATAATTTGTACAAATCCAATTATTATCATGTAGTTAAGTTTAACTAAAGTACTGGATAAATCTGCAAAGATGGTGAAGGGCCTTGAGGGGAAGCCTGGTGAGGAGTGCCTGAAGTCACCTGGTTTGTTCAGCCTGGAGAAAATGAGATTGAGGGGAGACCTCATCACAGTCCACAACTTTCCCGTGAAGGAATGTGGAGAGGCAGACCCTGAGCTCTCCTCTGTGGTGATCAGTGGCAGGACCTAAGGGAATGGCCTGAAGCTGAGTCAGGGGAGGTCTAGGCTGGGTGTTAGAAAAAGATTTCTCACCCAGAGGGTGGCTGGGCACTGGAACAGGCTCCTCAAGGAAGTGATCACAGCACCAAGCCTGACAGAGCTCAAGAAGTATTTGAACAACACTCTCAGGTTCATGGTGGGACTCTTGAGGCTGTTCCGTGCAGGACCACAAGTTGGACACTGATGATCTTAGTGGGTCCTTTCCAAATCAGGATATTCTATGATTCTATGAAATATGCTGTTATGGCTCAACCTTGTTAATACTTGCTCTTATAAATTAGAGTCTCTCCTGTGACATCACATCCTGTATCATGGACTTCTAGGATGAAATCTATTACTTTGTCCTTTAACAACTCCATACAGGATAGGATGAAGTGGTTGTTTGCCATGTAATTAATGGTTTCCTTACTCAGCTAACACTTTGTCCTTACATGTCCTTTTCTGTCAAGTACCATCTTTTGTAATTCTTCATCTTCATTTCCCAAGAGCAGAATAGTTATGGTTTTGTTTTATAATCTTCCTTGAAGTTTGAATTTTGTTTATTTATGACTTTGGGATGAAAAAAGTATTATGTGGCAGGACTTTCCTAGAAGCCAGTGGACTCACTATAGCAGAGAGAGACTCTTTTGATGGGGTCCTGGAATTTCTACATTTTCAAAACTTATAACAGCAAAATTCATTTTGTAAATAAACTCTGCAGGGACTGTAAATACCATAGTCCTGCTGGTTACATCCATCTGAGCCCAGATATTAAATCAAAACTTAAATTGCTGTGTCCTGCCTTGCTCTACAGCTTCTGTGTCTCTCATGTCTCCCTGTGAAATACTGCTTCCTTAAAAAATGGCTTTGATGTTACCATAAGGTGAAGTTTTTCTTAAGGACTACAAATGTTTGATCTGTAACAGACAAAGAGGTTGGTTCTCACATGGGTGTTTCAATCAGATGTTCTGTGTGATTTGCACATGAAAATGTTACCAAAATACTTCAAATTTGGAAGGTAGTTAGGAATTAAAATAGTTATCAGAGCTTGGTCAGTATGAATGTTTGGTCTAATCGTGAACCCAATTATTACTGTGCACAGTGCACAGTTTTTTTTACTGTGTAGGAGGATTTTCCCAGGCTGAAAAAGAAATTAATCCAACTTTCTCATTAAAACATACTTTGAAAAAGATCATTAATTGTGCACTGACCATTCATTGTCATATCAATGACTTTCTAATTATTTTTCTTCACATTAACAAAATAGAAGTGGCTAAAGACCCACATGAATGCTCACAATGCACATGGCTGTTTTAACTGAAAATGTTACTTTCATTGTTGCAAAAAATGAGAAGAAGAGATTAAACTCTTCCTGACATGCCAAAAAATACTCTGTCTTCAAAAATATTCATAGTAAAAGCAGCTAAAATGCATAAAAATGTCTTGTTACTGCTTTTTGTATATGTAATTCTTGCTATTGCTGGACAGATGATGCTCTATGACAGGGGGGATAAGCTTTTCTCAGTAATTCTTGAGACAGTAAAAGTTTCAGACACCTGAAATAATGAAAAAGACTCACCAAATGCCAGTGACAGCTTTCATCTTCCTTTATGAAGCACATGCTCATGAATATATACATTCTTGCACATGTAGGAGCTCAAGTGTATCTGCCTTCCGATGAATGAAAGAATACGGAAATTATGTATTCAGAATTAGTTAGAAGTTTGCCTTATTTTGTTGAATTCTCCAATTTAATTGAAATTCCCTTCCTGGGCTGGAACATTTCTTAGAGCCTGCCAGATTTGAGAAGGGGGCACTGTTACCCCTTTTCCTTCCTTCAGAAGTTTTTGTGCTATTTAAGTACCAGTGTTGCTTTTGGTGATCCTAACAGCCTTTTGGCAGTTCTGTGCTGTTTGTCTGCACAATCTGTCCATCTAAAGTAGCAGAGCATGAGAAGCTGATCTCCTGAGGGAACTCCAACAATATCGACAGGCTTGATTGACATAAAACCAGTCTCTCTCTTTCACCTCCACTGAACTCTCAGAGTAAATTCAGGGCTTGACTGAAGTGAGATAGGGTTTTAGCCATTGACTTCCATGGGAACTGAATTTCAACACTAGCAGCTACTGCCCTCTCCTAAGTCAGCCCTGAATATCTTGGCAAATGCTGTTTAGAAGCACTATCAATTTGATCCCACTTCCTTCTCAAGACTCAGAGCCAAGTTCAGGGCTATTTATGTCTTATTAACTAGAGAAGGCTTTGGATGGGAACTGCAGCAAGCATTTAAATCTTCGCCTTGAAAAATGGGTTATGGCTTAATGAACCTTGTTCAGGTTAAAGCAGTTATTTATTCTTGATATTTGTGTGTGTTGCTGTCAGGTAGAAGTCAATGAAAGAGCAGAGCAGTGCCTTCTATCTTGATGAGTTTATCAGGATGGAATAGCCTGAAATTTGTTTCAAGTGAATCAATTCTCACTTTTTTACAGGAAAATAGCAACAGTAGATTTTCCAGATATTCTTCAAAATACCACATATGCTTAAAATTTAGAGGATGTCAAGAACCACACAAAAAAGATCTGCTTATCACTTCAAAATGTGAACATCTACAGATATCCAAATTACATTTTCTATTAAGTCAGCAGTACAAAAGGTGAGAGAAGAGGCAGAGACACAGACATTTATTTTCAGTCCATGTGTTCATACAGAGGAAAAAGAGAAAAGTAAAAATGCAGTCCATAAATTGAAGACTGTCTACATGGAATGGAAAAGAAAAGAAACAGAAAAATTTAAAACATTCCCTTTTTTCTTTCCTCCCCTTCTGAAGTATTTGGGGTTAAATATACCACTTCTACTGCAACCCATAAATATTATTAATCTAATGTTGATACTGTTTAACTAGTTCCTAACTATTTTCTTTTTTTAATTGATAACCATGGTACCTAATTGTGATCCTTTTCTTGGCTGAAGTAAAATTATTCTTTTTAAGGCACACTGGAAATTTAATGAAACCATTAAAAGAAGAATTCTGCTTAGAAATAATTATGCTTGTGTGCTGAAATGGGATGTGGTCTTTCTAGTATCTTCTGTTTCTACTGTATTTGACTAGTAAGAATGCTGGTACTAATATCTGGGTGCATCTGATCTTGGAAAGCCCAGAGGACCTTTTTTACAAAACATTTCTAGAGGGCTGGAGCAAACCAAGATTTGAGTTCTTCTGTGTACTTAGAGCAACATCTTTGAACTCCCAAGACTGTTACATTCTACTTTATGTCCTGAAAGAAGAGAGATTATTAATTTAGGTTTATATATATATATATAGAGAGAGAGAGAACATAGTTATCTTAATTGTTTCCAGGTGTAAACCATTAGGACCTACACCACTTCAGAGTTATTAAGATAATTTTCTGTCTTGTTTGATGCTACATGCTTGTGTCTAGGGAAGAAAAAAAGAAAAAAAAGCAACAACAAAATCCTGGAAATCCTCAACCCAAAATCATCCTATATGGGCTCTGTCTTTGTGTCAGAACATTTTGTTTTGAAGTTTTTACTTCTTTTGATGTTGGTCAACACAGACTGAATTTATCCACAGAATTGCCCTCAGTTCATTGTAAAGGAATATAATCTCCCATGCAGAAATTTGCCTGTGTAGAGAATTGTCCTTTTCCACCTTCTTTTCTATATTTTCTAAATATCTACACAATATTTTTTCACATTTTCTGTAGATGGGGTTAGTAAAGTTGTTTGGTTTTGATCTCAATCAACTTTAGGAAGGCACTAATTAACAAATATGAGGTGGTTGGTCAGATGGTGGTGCTGGAGAGGGGAATTCCGGAAATGGTAACAGCCTCCAATTTGTGGTTGGCTAATATATAGAGAGAGGATGTGTTGATTTCCTAGCTGTTAAACCACATCACAGTACATGGGCTAATACCACATGTGTTCATTAGCAGATGATCAGGGCATGTGTAAATATCCACTGTGCAGATGGTTTTTGCATGGTCCTCCTGATGGTATCATATGTTGCTTAGTAGTTGCTCAGTGCTTAAAACAAAAAAAACTTTTGAAGCTTCAGATGTGATGTTTAATGGGTCTTTCTCTAATGCTGGCTTAGCACCTGCTCCTCCCTCACAATCACATCAAATGAACTCAAAGTAACCACTCTGAAATCATGCAGCATCAGGCCATGGAGTAAAATCAGTTAAAGCAACCCTGTAAAGTCACTCCATCTGCAGAAAGAATCTCCATAGCCACCTGGATGCTTTTAAACCTTCATTATTTTAAATTTAAAATGGGTGGCTAAGCATTGCTTCTAGAAAAATCTGATACAGTAATCAAAGTCGGAGGTGGGGAAGGACCTCTGGGGTCACACAGTCAAGCTTTCTGCCAATAATGGATTGTTTCCTGCAGTTCAGTTTCTAGTGACCTTGGAAATAACTAGCCTGGTAAGATGGTACTGAAAAAACAAAGCTGCTATAGCTTCAGAAGTAGCCAAAGTGACTCTCTCTCAGTGCGAAATTGTGTTTTCAATGTGAGATTCTCTCTGTGCATTGTTTCTTAGTTGCTGTTTTTAAGTGATCACAGTTTTGATCTACACTTTCTGACCTGTTTTGAATTGGCTATAATCAAGAGGTTGATGGAATGTAGCTTGTACACAAGTTCATACCACACAAACTTAACCAAATCATAATTTTTATTACAAATAAGTAAGTCAAGAACTTGATTAGCCCCTCTACCCAAAAATTTCCTTTGTGTGTCTGCAGTTGTATTCTTTCAACATTTCTAGCCTCCCAGAAACAGGAAGTGGGGAGGAAAAAACCCCAGATTTCTTAGTTTTTCCATCAAAACTCTTGGTTAGTTAATTACAGACTTATTGTGCCTGGGAATTCAAAGATTCCTGAAAAGACTCAGATGTGACACATGATTTTTAGATTGTTTTCAAACAGGTAAATACTGGTTTACTTCTCTGCTGATGTAGGCAATAAAGCACAACCCTAACATACACCTAAGTGGGTAGAATTTGCCCCCTCTTTTCAGGATAAAGCAGGAGACACAAGCTCCCACCAGCAGAGTAATTACAGTTTTGCTTAAAAAAATATTTTAGGAGGCTGTCAAAAGCTGGGTAGATTGGGAAAGAGATCCCAAGACACCAAGTTCCCTTCCTGTTGTGCCTGTTTGATGTGGTTAATTTCTTCTCTAGGGGGTTCTATTGTCGACTGCCTTTTGGAGTGTGCAGCGCTGTGATTATCCTTTCTTCCTGGGACTCTGGCCCCCCCTGACTATTGTATTCACACAATCCAGGTCTCACTTGGAGAGGAAAAGGGTTTTCTCAGCTGCCAACTTGCTTAAAAGAGGAGTTAAGAGAAAAAGAAAGCTGATTGGACTGGGCTTGGCAAAAGTCTCCATTTTATTGTGTTTAGTCAGATTTTTAAAGGACTGGACGTTGAGAAACACCAAAATAGTGAGAACACTTATTCTTGAAACAGGTTCTTGCAAAGTTTCTACAATTGAAAACAGAGAGCTGCTTTAGTAAAGCAGTGTTTATCCTTGCACTAATGCTGGTTATGAATACGTGTCTAACTTAACTGGAACTAATGCCTGACTATACTGTTCCACTACAGCAACTTAACATTCTGCGTAGGCTGATTATTTTTTCAACAATATTTGCTAAATTCTTTTAAGGTCTGCCAGTATATATTTTTTGAAGCTTAGTTAATAAGAACAGCTGCCAGTGGAGTCAAGGCTAAAAGAGGCAAAAAATATCTGCAGAAGGCAAGATTTTACTTCAAAAGATCAGTATTACAAAGCACTACTGTTGCTGGTATAATCACTTTCTTTGGGGGGGATGCTAATATAGACTGGGTTCTTGTCTTCACAGCCCCCACTGAGCCTTTGCTGTGCAAATTTGCTGATGGAGGGCAAAAGAAGCGCCAGAATCAAAGCAAATACACACAGAATGGAAGGCCGTGGCCCAGAGAAGGAGAGGTAAGTGCCACGTAGCAATTATTTTTCTGGGGTTGGGCAGAAGTCAGTGACAGACCTGGAGGTCTACCTTTCAGGCTCTGGAGAAATCAGATTGCACACAAAATGCAATAGTTTCATATGGAAAAAGCTATGTAAGCAGTGGGGAGATGGAGGTTTGTGATAATGTGCAGAGTATAAAGTTACAGGAAAGGAGAATTTCCGAGCTTGGTGTGGAACTGTGCACAGCCTGGTCCCACTGTGAGAGCTCTTAGTTGAGGATTCTCTTACTGGTGAGCCATCAGCACCCAAGGTGTTACAAACCAAATCAATTTACACTGGAGCAACTCAGCAATGTTATTTCCTCTATCTAGTTCCTGGTGGTAAAATATCCTTAGGGAATATGAGAGCTGTTCCAAAACAGAGAAATGTGCATCCAGATGGAGGGTCCTTGTAAAAATTTTCTGAAAGCTTATCTGAGCTGAGCTCTTCATTCTGCTCCAGACAAAGCAATTTACAGTAGCCTCAGCTGCATCATGTATACATTTTAAAATAAAGTAATCTAATGGTTGCTCTCTGCTCTGCTGCGAGTAGTCTGTTACTGGAGCTTCTTTTCTGTGTTCTTTTATGTGAAGTGACTCCAAATGAAGGTGAGATAAGAAAGGCATTTTTTTTTTGATTCTTCAAGGGTTTGTTTACTGTTTTTGAATTTTATTCTGAAAAAAAGACCTGAATAAATAAGGTAGATATGATCACAGTGCCTTCTTATGCATGGTGTTAGCTATGAAGGCTGAAGGACTTGCAAGTATTTCTATCCTAAAGAACTATTCTTTGTGTTTATGATTGAGCCTTGAAGGAAAAAAAACTATTAGTCTCAATTGTGCTCCTCTAGAATACAAGGTGGGGCAGGGAAGGTGTCTCTTTTGGGGTGGGGGGGGGGGCATTAGTGTTACTATGTTTACTTCAATTTTACAAGGCAAACTAAAAATAAAAGAAAATTATTTTCTGTATCTGAGTTACATGTTTCTAGAATATTTCTGCTCTTTTGTAACTCCTTGATTTTTCTAGCTGATACTTTTCAGAGCGTATATGTCATATAGTTTATGACATATATACTCTAGCAGTATTGGTGAGCTCCAAAAACAAACAGAAAGGCCTTTTGAAAGTGTAGAAATTCCTCCTCCCATCCCGTGGTTGTTCTACACTGTTCCAACAGCAAAGAGTCCATTTTTAGCTCTGTGGGTTGAAAATCCCAGCGTGGCAGACACGTTTATTACAGGACATTTCAGGAGTCTCTAAAGGCTCATTGCAGAATCTTACATTCTGTCTCAAAAAATGGAGTTATCTTCTCAGGACCCATTATGGTTTGTCATATTAGGGATCTACTGAGGAACAAGTGTCCAAGAAGTACTTCAAGCAGTAGACTCAGGTCAGCCTATACAGAGCTTGAAAAACAAAGATCTATGTATAAGAGACAATAATACACCCTCAATAAGGTCAACAATCCATATTTTAAAGACCTCTAAATCACTGTTTAAAAAGTAAATACCATCATAGCTGTTATGTCTGCTGTTTTATACTTCTTTCAGTTAAAATCAATAATAAAAGAGATTATGAAGTTAAAGCCAGCAAGTCACCATTATGCCTGTGGCCTCAGGGCACCAGCTTATTGCCTGTTGTGTAGTTCATTGGCTGCTACTGGAGTGGTGCCTATTAAGCTCAAGTGATATCCTGGTGACCTAGAGGCAGGGTGTGGCTGGTGTGTTTGTAGTATCAACACTGAAAAACTGATTTGCAGTGCTGGAAGACGTCATTGCTTGTTGTTGATCATCATTCTTTGTTGTTGAACATCATTCCTTGTTGTTGTTCGCAGACTACTGCAGAGCTGTTGTCATGATATAATGTACAAACATGAAAAGATTGTAAAGATACAAACTCAGAAATATTTCAGGCTAGATTTTCTCAGATTTTCTCTGTTTACTAACATCTGGTTAATACCTTGCTGCACACTGGATATTTACTAACCAGAGCATCAAAGACAAGGATGCATGTTCTCTTTTAGGGTACCTCATTTATTGAGTTTCTTCCCCACTGTTAATTTTCTTATTTCCAACATAAAATCTTTCTGTATAATTACTCTTATATTACATATGCAATAAAGTTTTTAAAATTCTTTGTCTTTTACCAATCTTTTTCTAAAAACGATCTACACTTCAGCTGTTCTTTAGGTAGCAGCACTTGAGTAACTTTCCCAGTCATTTTTGTAAGTTTTCATTTCTTTTAATTTCTTTTTTGAAGAACAGGCAGTGAGTTGTGAAAAATAACTGATCTATGACAAGTGTCATAGTTCTGATGACAAATGGGATTTGGAAATATTCCCTACACCTCTGCTTTTTCTTGGTTTCTTCCCCAAAGAAAACTATTGAAACAGCATCCAAGAGATTGCTCCCTTAGTGTTTCCCCCCTGGCCAAATCCTGTGGTATCTAGACCAACATGTATTTTGGCTATTGTTCAGATAAGCCTTTGCATTCTTGAATACTTTTGTGAAGGGCACTTCTAAAATATCCGAGGTTTAACCAGCATTAGCACAGAGCATGCATAAGGGTTATTTCTTGGAAGGACAGATCCCAGAGAAATGACAGCAACAGTTCTGTCACTGGGCTCAGGCTTGAGCAGGCAAAGTAGGGAGGGAATGGCAGGGGATTTAGTAGGGAGGAGCAGGTTTGCTGTAGTGTTATGTCTCTGCTCGTGCTGTTCTCAGAGGTTTTGCTCTCTTTTATGAAAAGTTTCTATAGAATTTTATAAGACAGGATTTTTTTTTTTTTTTGTATAGTAGTTAGGTCATACTGCAGAACGCAATAGAAAATCCTGTTCCTATCTTACATCTTTGTAGATTGCTTCATAACCATACAGAAATACTTTGATTGGCTGTTTAATTGCCTGCACTTTTAAAGTCAAATATTTAGGAANCAGTTGTAACCAGGGAAGAATGCCAGATTTTGAATAGCGCTTTCTAGTCCTTACCCTTGCATTCTTGTTTGGACTCTCAGGAAATGTTCAGCAGATTTACTGAGACATTTAACTGAGTGTTTGTGATGGTTGACCAGTTCTGGACAACAGAGCTGAGAGCTTTTGTTAGTGATGGCTTTATATGAGGCTGTCAAATTAGGTATCTAATAGACAAGTGCAATAAATGTACAGTGAAACCTGCAAGTGTTGGAAATATTTGCAGTGAAGTTCTGACCCAGGAACTGACATAATTTCTGCGCAAAGTTCAGTAATTTCTTTTTTGGGATAGTTTCTCCTCACACTAGTTTAATTAAGCACTCTGTTTTGAAGCTTTACCTGACAAGATTGTACTGAGATGGTGATAGAGGATAATCATATTCAAATTCTGTCTGTAAAATATTTGATTCAATTTACCTCTAAATTGCAACTGACAAGTCTAGAGGTGGGTGACATAAATCCACAAAAATGTTTTAGTCAAAAATGCACTTAGGGAATCAAGTGTAGTCACAAAATGAGATCAGATTGGATTAAAAACTGCAGCATAAATTTTGCAACATAATCTTCTACTGCAGATTTAATGAAAGATTGTTTTGGTTATTCAGAAATAAAGTCTTTTGATACATGTATTTAAGACCAGGTTTATTTGAAAATTACCTGGTAGATTGGGAAAATTCTGCCTAAAGTTTATTACTGTTTTCTAGAAGTTGTCACTTTTCTACATTTGGTCAGCCCAAAGTGATTAAGGTTTTTTTAATGGTCACAGTATCTTGAACTCTTTAATATTTCATTTGCAAGTTTCTGTAATATTTGGGCTATTTAAATAGTTGCATTGTCTTGTAAGAGAGTTCCACCTTTACAGTATTGTTGAATTTTTCACAACAGCAAGATGCACCACTGAATGCAATCCCCTTGTCATTGAATTCAGTCTGATGGCTATAATGATATTCAATAATTGCCACAAATAATTCTTCCATTGATTGCTTTTTTGCTTCTGTAATCTGAGCTACATTTTTTATTTCTAAAGAGCCAATAGGTTACCTTCCTTTTCTTCCCTTTCTTTTCTTCCTCCTTAGTCTTTTCTCCTTTATTTTCTTTCAAGCTTGGTTTGTAGAATAGCCAAAGACTTAAGCATGTTTTTAATGCTTAAAAATTAAAATGACCTGGTAGTTTGGGAGTGTTGCTTTTGTGAGAGTTTCTCTTTTTATCTACTGTTCATTACAATTTTGCCTAATGCAAACAGCAGTTTAGAGAGAAAAACATATAATAGATAATTTGAGACACTTCCCAAATTTTTTCTAAAGTGTGTACCAGTGAAGGGCTGAAGCAGTCGATCCTGGTGCCAGTGGTCCCTTCTTTACCAGCAGAGGCATTTAGAAATGATTAGTAGTTCTGTTCCAGGCCTATTTATAACTCTGGCATGAATTAATTTTATGCTTCCAAGGACATAGGTACTACTTAGTTGTGTTCCATAATCCTGAGTGTCTAGGGCAGATGTATTTTATTCCTAGACAAGTAACTTTTCTTTGCTGTGAGAGGCAATTCCCAGTTCTGTCGAGATAAGCACAAGTGCCCTCATATGTAAACCACCCACAAAGACATTTACTATATATATAATTAGCATGCCTGTACATTAAACATTGGTACTTTGCATGCTTATTTTAAACAGAAGTTTAGTTTTATAAAGAGAAACACTGAACCTGAAAAGAAGCCCTCTCTCCAGAGGGAGAAAGAGAAGGGCAAAAGATAACTGACCAGTAGGGCAAAAGATCTAGGTGCTGTTGCTCTGGGTAACATTTTAAAAAGATGCTTCAGTGGCACAAATACCAAAGACCAGTGTGGATTTTGAGCTTATAAAGTACATAGAAATATTTTAAGCCAATAGCCTATGTGAAATGACTGTCACTGCAATCAGGATTTTAAAAGGGCCATGGTTTGGTTAAAATAAAATCAGCAGTGTACCTGTTCTTAGAGATTAGTTTCCTTGTTTTCCTTTGAGCTTTGAATTTCCTTCTCTGGTGAAAAATGTCGTCCCATTTGCCCTGGAGATTTTCCTGCAGTTGGGTTTTTCCTCCAAATTCGGCTGCTACAACAGTGTTTTCTTAGGCAGAATAAACAAATGTTGGAGGCAGGGAAAGGACATACCTTTTTCTGCTGTATCCCCAGCAGATTTCAGGAGTGTTGCCAGCCATCCCCAGAAGTCTACCCAACTCACTGCAGCACACACATCTAGTGTGCAGATGTGAGTGTAATATGCAGGTGACATAGCACTGGATTACACTGATGGCAAAATGAGTATGCCAGATCCACAAAAGCAGATGGTTCATAGCCCTGAAGACTACATGGTTAAATGTATTGACTGGCTGTGGAAGCAGAATAATTATGTTATATTATATATGTTCTCTTTCAGTTTTGGGTTTGTTGGTTTTTTGGTTTTTTCTTTTCAATTTTTATAGACTCTGGCACTTGTATTTTAACTAATAGGATTAGTTGAAGTGGGGAGAAAATGACTCAATCCCAAGAACAGAACTGTGTATGTCAGACTTCCATTCCAGTTCTGTAGGACAAAAGGATTTCCTGTCTTTCATTTCGGTATCTGAACTTGTTATCGTGTTTATCAGTGCAGTCTGTGATGTTCTGAGACTCATGAATCATTTCCCAAGTTTGACATCAATAGTATATACTTTTCTCTCCACAACCACTTTTCCCCTCAGAATCTGCAGTTGCTTAAGGAGCACACATCACTGGGAAATGCTCCATTCCTTTCATATACATCTAGATATCTAAGAAGTGTCACATTTATAGTCTAGATTTCTCCTTCTCTAAAAAAGAAAGAGGGGGAGGGTGTCATTATTCACTATTAAATTCAGAAGTCTTTCTAATAATGTTGAATATTCCTGTCAGAATTTTTTAAATAATCAAAGAAAGGAATTCTGCCTAGTTAACTTTACTGGTGACTGAGCTTGTTTTATTAAATCAGTATTTTTCATGAATCTCATCTGGGTTGATGATTTCTTTTCCCTACTTTCTCTTCTTTCTTCAAAGCATTTCAATAAGGGTATCTTCTGTCAGGGCACAAGAGATCCTTGTGTTGTGATGCCTCGCAGGTATTAATGATGGCAACAAAACAAGTACAGGAATCTGTGTGTTAAAATTTCAGTTGATTCCACTGTAGTAGCCAAGAGCATGCCCTGGGATGGTAGTCCTCCAGTGTAAAAGTATGAGTCAGTGGAGATGGGGAAGAGAGTTATCTTTTAATCTATCTCCCACATCAGTTCATCACAGAAATCCCTTCAGTGCAAGTGTATAAATTACCTTTCCAAATCTCACCTTAAGGAGGAGAAACCCAGGGGACCTTCTGCTTGGAAAAGCACCACATCCATGGATTTCACCCCTTTTTAATTTTCAGGCCTTTCCATTTTTTTTTTCCCAGTGGACTGTGGCTTCCTGCACAGCCTGTGATCCTGCAGCGGTAGCAGCCTCCCCTTGTAGAGGTGCTCCAGCACTAGAGAGAGGCTGGCCAGGGCAGGTTTGAGGAGAAGATGTGGAGGTCTCACCTTTGAGGAGGAGGCACTGCACATCTTGTAGCAGGTTGACATTGTGGTGAATTTTTGCACAGTTGGAAAGACAAGTATGCTGATGGTAGCTGATGATATGATTGTTCATGAAAGCAGCTTCCCAGCAACACAAAAGGTGCTGGGCTGCAAAGAAGATGCACAGAAGAAACTGGTAATTTATCAGTATTTATGTTTGTGGAAGACAGATACTGCACTGATAAGTTTTTTCTTGCAAGACATCACAGGGGTTGGGTAGAGAAATAATAAACCCACGTTATTTCACATGATATTGAAGATCTCATTGTTTATGTTCAAATCATAACAAAGAGGAAAAAAGAAATCAAACCAGAAGCAGAACATCTTGTGTTTGCCCATAGAAAAATTTTCACAGTAAAGTGTTGAACAAAAGGCCTTCAAACTTCCTGGAAAAACCCTTGTTTTCTAGAGGCTTTTTTGATATTTCCTGCTCTTTATTGAATGAAAGAGCTTAAATTTAGAGACAGGTGCAGACTGAATCTCTTGGTCTTCAAAACTCTTTCACTGATGTCAGTAGTTAGAAAACTGCAGCAAAAAATAAAAAAACTTTCATTCTTTCCTCATGTCCTTTAAGTTCAGACACTTTGGTAAAAATAAGAGATAAGTAAACTCATAAGGTTTAAGAAATCTTTTTTAAAAATCAGTATTTTTAACAAGCTGGGTTAATTTCCATGTCACCTGACTGTCTGAACAGACCAGTAGTCATTAAGAATGACCTTTATTTCTATCACTGTGCTTTCATTCAATAGATGAGTCTAGGGCCATTATCAGGCTGAATGGCATGAAAATTATATGGTTCAGTTGTTCCTTAATAGAAGATTTATCCGACAAATACATTCCTAAAGTAGCATTCCATCATCAGTGCCACTCCCTCAGGTGCCATTTTATCAGGAAGTGTCACTGAGAAGAAGGAATAAGACTCTCTCCTTCTGCTGAGACATGAGCAAGCCAGTGGGTGAAAAGGCCCAGAAGAAAACAGTCTCTCAGCACAGCAGAGGGCTGCTACAGAGGCATCAACCAGTGCCTGGCTGTATAGTTCAGCCTGTATTAGCACTATGACAGCTATATTCAATTCTGATTTTAACAGAATGAGCTAGACCTCTCTCACATGGAATTTTTACATTTGGTATTTTTGGAATTCCTGTTTGTCTGCTGTGGGGGAAAGTTCAGATCATTTTCCAGTAAGTTATAATTGCTCATCAGTTTTTATTCCTGATGAATGAGGATGCTTCAGACCATAAATCTTTGACTGGTCCAGACTAAGTGTTGCCACTCCCGGGCTTCCAGCCAGCATAATTTTGTGGGGAGAAATTATACAACTTGATGAAAAAGAAGTAAATAGTCCTGTGTTAGCAGCTATTTGAAATAGCAGCTGTTTAAGGCTATGCAGCAAGGGGGGATATTAGCAACATTACTGGGCCAACCGTAGGTGGTTACCATATGCACATATAGCCACATGCTGTGCCCTATTTGTCTAATGTGAAACTTTTCATTTACTGGTAAATGTGATGCTGGTATTTATAGTGGTCACTGCTGAAGTACTTGGACAGATTTTGGTAATCTGTCTCCATGCAGTATGGATATGGGACGTGGCTAAGGAGGAGATGAGTGCCTAGCCTTTCATATTTTTCACTCTTCACAGCTGTTTCCCCTGTTCTAAATACCAATATAGAGAACTGAGTTTTTGCAGTTTGTCTGCGTGGACCCACACAGGTCTGGGTGTGATGGAGTTGGAGGACGAGCTGAGTGTTCATGCCATGACCATGTGCTCAAATATCCATGAGAAAAGTAAATTAAAGTGGCACAAACATGTTTGCAGGTCTCAAAAGAACAGCAAGTGGAAGAGCAGCTGCAGGTTTTCATTCCTGCACCTTCATTCTTTTTTATGTCAAAGAACCTAAAATAAAGCTGCTTGTTTATTTTCACTTTTCCTCCCAGACCCACCTACCTTGTTGCCATTTTATCCCCCAATCACTAATGCAAGCTGCAGGATGTAGTGAGCCCTGATCCAGCAACTCTAAGGACAACTGGATCTAGAAACTCCTTAATTAAGAAAGCTTGGATATGTCCTTTCCCAAGAAATTATAATGGTTTTTTTCCCTTAGTCTGATGTTTTCCCCTTAGTAGGTTTGTGATGAGAGGTAAAATGTTAACAGCTCAATTTAAAGGGAATATCTTAAGTTATATTAAAAAAAAAATAAATGTTAGAATTAATTATTCTGTCCCTCTAGGGCTTGTACATAATATTTGTCTTCATTGGTGCAGGAATAGAAAAAGAGAGCAATAACAAATTCTATATGTGTTGAAAAGATAAAAGAAAACAAGACAGTATGTTTCCTCAAAAATGTATTGCAGCCAAAAAGTTTTCTTTTCTCTTTTGTTTGGAAATTTATACATTTCCACTAGTAATTAATGCAACCTTACTAAACAATATAATGTGCTGAGCACATGTAAGACATAAGAATATAAAACCAAATTAAGCAAGGGATTATGATTTTCTAACCTAATTTATTTTTTACATCAAAATTAATAGTGGTTTGGGTCTCCCTAAAATCAGTTCTCTGACATTTTAAACTTGCAGAAATAGCCATTTTATTTTTCTTTGTATGAAATCAATACTTCTTTCAAAAATAGGCACATGTACTTGGGCTTAGTCTCCTGAATTATCCTTTGCTTGAGAGAGACTACATATTTTATAAAAACAATGGCACTTTCATAAAGCAAAACATTTGCCCTAGCATCTGCTTAAAAGAATAATGAGAGAAATATACAAATTTAATAAGGACATGAACCTTTTATTTGGCAGCATAAGGTAGCATGAAACCTGGCCTTTCAGATCAGAAATTATTTTTGGCCTCTGGAAATTGGGACCATCTCCTCTTAGACCCGTTTGCAGCTGCTGGGCTAACCCAGCTCTTCCAGGAATGCTGCCCACTCTCTGCCTGCTCGTCACCAGTGCATTTACCCTGGCTGCTCACTTGCCTGCCTGGGAATCAGCCAAGCCCAAACGCTTTCCTGACCTGTCTGCGCAGCCATCTGGAAGGGGGCAGATGCCATTATTCAAAAGTACTTTGGTAGATAGCTTTAGGGGCATGAAAAGCTCCCAGCAGGAGCAGGGACCATGCCACGTGGTTGGTAAAGCATCTGTCCTTGAAGAAAATGCTGTTTGTCTAAGGTAATAAGCATAGGATGTTTATGAAAAATAAAGAGGAATACAGTGTCTTGGGGTGGGATGGTGCCATGGCGTTTTTTGCACCTTGAGCAATAGAGTTTTTCTCCCTTATGCTTCTTACCCTGCACGAAGGACAACTTCTTCCATGTCTTGGTAGTCTTACATTGGAAAGAATTTCACATAGGGAGGGATAAAAATCAATAAGGAAGGCAAAAAGTCAAAGCAAATCCAGTATGTGGGAGGAGAGATTGTCAGTTCCATGTCTTTAAGTAAATGCTGGGGGAAAAAAAGGTCTTTCCTGCATGACCCTGCCTGCTATCGTGGAGCATAAGGTGGAGTGCTTAATTCTGTCTGCAGCCCTGCTCCCTCACTGCCTTTCCAGCGGTACCTGTGGATATGTCTGCTAATGGTGGCAGTGATGACAGTTGTTAACTGGACAATGTTTTGACACTGCCAAATCCTTTCGCACAGGTCACGGTCTGCCTGGTGGTAAATGGCAGTTGAAAAGCTCTGTGTAATACATTAACAA
The DNA here is from genome assembly GCA_013397095.1 of Sterrhoptilus dennistouni. Lineage (NCBI taxonomy): Eukaryota > Metazoa > Chordata > Aves > Passeriformes > Zosteropidae > Sterrhoptilus > Sterrhoptilus dennistouni. The sequence continues at coordinate 1,493,833 of VWZU01015099.1, forward strand.
ATTCTTTTGCTGTCCAGACCTCTGAAGTATTTTAAAAGCCTTCTTTGAAAGCTCAGGCTTTTCTGCTTCACAGCCCATTTTTTGTTTCTTGTCTCCTGGTAATGAATTAACTCTAAGTACGAGTTAGACTCCAGGGAAATGGTAGGCAGGGGTCATATGGGGTGCGACCTTTGTAGGAAAGGTGAGACTCCTTCCTGTGAAGCTCTCATGAAGTTGGCTTTGGAATATTTACCAACCACCCATCTTACAGGCAACAGCAGGATTTGGGCCTGTCTTGTTATAGTGAGTAATAAGCTGTAAAGGCATTGGTCTCAGTGGAGTTATTAATTGATACTGGTGCCACAAAAACACCATTTGCCCTAAATGTTATGGAAAAATGACAACCAACAGACTGAACAGATCTGTTTCTCAGTGATCTCTCAGGCTGGGGAGGTACCCAATCTGTCCATGCTGCTTTGGGCCATCTGAGCTTCCCTTGAGAATTTAGATTTCTATTTAAGTTGCATTCAGTTTTTATTCATATTGGCTTTGAATATGTTTCATGCCTTTTTTTTTCTCTCTCTCTTTTCCTGCAGTAATAGTAAAAATCTGTTTTTCTTCCCTAACTATGTGCAGGCTGGCATGGCTTTGACTTACGATCCAACAGCTGCTATACAGAATGGGTAAGAAATGCATGTTTTCTTGTGTCTTTTTAAAAATTATTTTGAATGTCATCTTCTGTTTTCTCTTCCTGTAGTGAAACTTTTTGAAAAGCAAATCCAGTCAGTCATGCTTTGTCTGAAACATATAATGCTATATTGTCAAGTTCTTTAGCTTTCCTTTTCTTTTTATGCCTTCTTGTTTGCAATATCCATTTGAATGGGAAGTTGTTTTTCCTAATAGTTTCCATCTCTATTTGGCAAATGTTAGTAGATGTCTTTTTAATCTCTCTCTGTCATGAAGTGGAAACCAGTAAAGTTTCCCTTTACTGACTTGGCTTTTGTTAAAATAATCATTGAAGATTCCAACCTATTTTGAAAAATAGAGCTGTTACTTTATCTGGGGTTCTTTCTGCAGGCTGGCTGCCTTCCATGGCATTGTCTGAATAAAAATGCCAGACAGGGAGAAAGCCTTAAATTAGTGTGTAAGCAGATGGGATTTAAGGGTAAAATTCTGAGCAACACTCTTCTTTATTTCTCAGCTACCATTTGCTGACAAAAGGAATTGCATTTTTTTTCTCAAATTGAGCAGTGAAATTACAACACCATATTATTTACCTGCATGATTACATTTCCAATTATTTCCTAAACTAGAAAAACATATCCTTGAAATTTAGCTCTATTTTCAGCTAGGTTAACAACAATTTGAAAAAAGGCAGGAAGTTTAGCCCTGTACTCTTTGACAGTCACTCTTTTTTATCAGAGAGATGTATGATATGATTGTCAAATTCCATGTGTACTCCCACCTGTGTTCTCCAGCTGAAGGGGGAATTTATTGATATAAATAAGAATGGGTTTATTTGTTAAATATTTGTTATGGAACCTCTAGTTAAAGCATTTAGGAAAAAAACCCCTAACATTATTAGTAGTTTAAAAAAATTTTAAAAATCACTAGAAATAGTCTATTTTGCCTAATTTTCTTTTACAAACAGTAATTTTGTAGGACTTGTGATATTCCTATGTTGTGGAGGAAGAGGCCAAACTCAGAAGAATAGAAAGCTTGTTTGTAGTTGTGATTTCAGAATTCTCTGCTTCCGTTTCCCTGTGTTGACCTCCAAATGAGTCATTCTTTTCTATTGTCTTACTTTTCAGGCAGTAAAACATTATAATATATAAATAAAAATATCACTGGTTCATAATCCACCAGTGTTTCATGTGGATAACTGGCTTTTTTTCATATAAATTCCTGCATGTCGTTTGTATGAGTGTTTTGGAAACCATAGTTTGAATGATCCATTGAGACTAATATAATTTTTATTCAAGGATAATTCTTTTGAAGTTATGAAAGTTATCTCAGTATCAGACATTATTTATATCAAAGAACACCCATGGTGTTCAGGCTACTCAGGTGGTTTGGTCACTCAGTTGTTTGAACATGCTGTCACTGATCGTTGGGTAAACAAATTGTACCCAGTGGAGAATTTCAGTTCTGTAGGTTTTTAAAATATTCTTTCATTTTTAAGGCAAGAAATTAATTAAATTACAGTACCAGATATCTCTCTAAGAGTGACAAGTAATTACTACTTTGACTTATGTCTTTTTTCTAAAGTGTCAAAATATTTTCAGTTTTATCAGGACTAAACCATCATTCAAAATGCTCTTGTCGTGAGATCTTGATTGTGTGCAGTATCATAAGAATCACCAAGTCCCTTTTGGTCCAACAGGACTTTTTTAATCTCCTCAGACATTCACACAGTAATTTCTGCATATCCTGTAGTTTTAAGGTTTTTTCTGTTCTTTCATAAGCCTCTTTACTTGCAAGTACAGTGAAACTCTAGCTCAAGAGGTTTTTTTGAAGTAAGTTCTGTGAGCACCTTGATGCTTTGCTAGTGAAATGTGTAAATGTGATCTGTTGCTTGCTGACACAAGACACAGCCTTTGGTGTGTGGCCATGGTGAAAGAGACTTAAAGGCTCTTAAGCTCTATGAAGTAACTCAGGTTAACTCAGCAAAGTGGCATCTTCCTCATGAGGAGGGCAGTGTGGAAGTGAGCACAGAGCTGATGCTGTGCCCACACCCACCCAGTACTTAAAACGGTGCAGAATACTTTGGCTGTAACGTGGGTTGAGCCACCAAGGTATGCATGGAGCAATGTCACCCAAAGATGGGCAAAACAAGGTCTTTTCCTTGTGGCATTCACCTGGGGCCACCATGGTGGAACTCAGTGAACTGAGTCTGGGGATGAGAAATGTAAAGATACCAAGCCAAGGTGATAATTCAGAAGAGTTATGAACCACCAACAAATTTTTAAAAGAAAGATTAACTGCACATGCTGACATTTACTAGAGTTCTTTATAAGGTTGATAGATGCATTTGGATGCATCTAAGTTGCTAAGTCCACACAGGATTATGCGGAGGATGGAAGCTTACTAGAGAAACATGTCTCTGCAGCAGTTGTCATGAGGTGGTATTTAAAATTCACAGTTCCTTAAGAGGCATGGGTTATATTAGGTTTTGAGTTGGGCCATAACCAAACCTCAGGGAAGAATCTGGACTCTTGTTTCCAAATTAAATGGTAGGTTCTTATTGTTCATGGTGTCATACAATCACTTTTATTACCAGATAACTGCATATTTGCCTTGAAAATCTACAACAGGAATAAAACAAAAGAGTGTGAGAGAGGCTTTCACTAAAATAACTATGATTTTTTTCCCCACTAAGGAATAGATGATTTTCTTCTGAGTCTATTACATTGTAAAGCTTGATTCTCCATTTCATTATATTGTTTTTATGCCCGTGTAGCTCTGTTTAAGCATCCAGTGGAGTTACGTCAGCATAAAACTGGTATAATGGAGTGGAGAATGCAGCCCACAGTGTACCATAGCATTGCAGTATGACATACTGAAGATATGGGAAGCACCCACTCTGCCTTTTTTTTTTTTTTTTT
>VWZU01015099.1:1497457-1580813 GCA_013397095.1 Sterrhoptilus dennistouni
GCCCCCCCCTTTCTTTTTTTTTTTTTTTTTTTTTTTTTTTTTTTTTTTTTTTTTTATAATCAGCGTTTCCTGAATTGTATTTACAAAGGTACTCAGGTTTTATTTTGGGGAGTAGTGTGCCTATTGTAATATGCTATTGATTTTTCCATTTGTGGCATTAACATTATTTTAGTAGCTTTATGCACTCATATAAGGAACAGGATAGAGCTCTTGTACTTGCACTGTAAGGAAGCTCATTTAAAATGTTCCTGAGGCTGGAGTCCTCCTGGCCATTTGACTAAGATTGCAATGTACTGTATCAGTTTAGTATCTCATATCTGGGGGACAATTTTGTGCATTTGCTGGCCAGTGGGCTCAATATTCAGATAGTTTCTTTCCAACTCCAACATCTGACTGTGTGCCTTGTTGCAACAGAAAATTGCTGCCTTGATAATGCTTGGTAATACTCTTACATTATGTGAGCCCCAGGATACTATTTATGAATCTAACTTTTTCAGTACTGCCCGCAGGCACGAGGCACGAGCAAATGGTGTTTATTGCAGCACAAATAGGATCTTGCTCTTGTGCAGATTTTGTCTGAAAGCTTGAACATTCCCCAGTAGAATGGGAACCATATGGAATGTTTTTTCCACTTTTTTGGCAGGGAAGAAGTGACCAGACACTGCAGATAATGCAGTACCCAAATGCAAAGGGAGGGTTCGTATGTGCTTTGTCTGTTAAGCAACAGAAACTGTTGTTAAAGAGGTCCCTCTGTGTGCCTGATGATGTACTGGAAATATGCTTCTTTTAACATCACATAAAAATGTGGGGTTTTGAGCCCCTTATAAACCCCCCTTCAGGAGCTTCCGGGAGCATCTTTTTGCTTACTAGTGATGAGTTTCCCCTTTGCTTATGGAATCTAAGCATGCTGAAAAAGTCTATTTTTAGTACAAGGGTTGTGTCTATTTTGCCTTGCTTATGTCCCCTGCATACTTGTGCTCCTAGCATTGCAACTGCAGCTAAGGAGCAGGGACATTGTCTTTCACCTGCAAAAAACTGTATGACCAATGTAAGGATGCAAACTGCATTTGCTGGAAATGCAGCTGAGCCTTCTGATGAACTCTCCTTAGACTTCACAGGACAACCACATCACAAAGCTTACAGCTCTCACAATACCTACTGCACTGTACTAGATACACTGTGCATTTTAATGCCAGGAAACTAGGAGGCATAATTTAATACATTTAAAACAAGTCAAAGCCAGAGATATTATTCATATCTCTTTCCACTCCTCTTTCTCATGTAGATATTCTGATGACTGAGAGTCCTGTATTCCCTTGAATGAACTTACAACGTGCATCTTCCACCTCATTTCACCTCTCTCTAAGCCTAAAGAAAAGAAAGAAGGGAAAGACTGAATAGAGCAAGGTCCTCAGCTGCAAATCTTCTTATCATGCTGTAGGGTTTGTGCCAGAACAGGCCACTCTGTTTTTGTGGTTTTGTTCCCTTTGTCTCTTAATAGATCCCCAGCATGCCAGTTATGCCAGTTACATATGAGGATATTAGCCCATTTGTATGTGAAGGGAATTCAGGGAGATGCCTTGGCATCCCATGGGTGAGGGCATGTTGTGCCCTCTTTGTCAGTGAACCCTGCCCTGGCAGCAAATGACTCCAGTAGTGTGGCAGGTTGGGCATCCCATACCTGAGGGAAAGTCTCCTTGAGTCCATCTCCAGCAAGGAAACCTCTATCCTCATCACACCATTGTACTTCACATATGGCAGAGACATCCACATCCTTTATTATTAGGTCCTTTTGGCCACAAGTGACACTGAGGAAAGAAGACAAGCCTTTGTCTCTTGATGTAAGAAATTCCTGACTGCAAAATTTTTTTTGCAGCCTGTTGCAGTGACTGAGATTGTTATACTTGATTTTTCATTATTATTATTAAAATTGAAATATATGAACTGGATTTTCATGTGTTGTCATTTGCAGCATCCGAGTTTCTTCCTTTCTCTTCCTTGATGCCCTTGGGCATGAATTTTCCCAATACAGCTGAGTGTCCTGCTAGTATGTTTTATTTGATGATTATTTGAGAGCATTCCAAATGGCGACAGATAAATGGTATTGGCAGGGCTGTTGGAAGGGCTGTATTTTCCACATTACCGTAGTATATATTCTACAGGCTTGTGTACTGTTCAGATAAATGCATCTCTAAGCTGAAACTGAAATGGCAAGCTGTCTGTCAAGTTCTTGGCTTAGCACACATTTTCTGTAAATTTGTTAGTATTTTCTGGGATTTATTGGAGAGTTTATTCCAAAGAGTCAGCACTACTTCCAAATGGAAAGTTGTTTCTTCCCTGTACTTGTCTTTGTCTGAGCGGTTCATACGTGGTTATGAGTATGAGCCTAGCATCAGAGCCAGGTTTATGAAAAGAATGAACAAAAATGTGTGGTTGTCTCAAAAGAGTTTTGGTTTTATATTATCTTTTAGTTTAAGAGGTTTATTTGTATTTCTGTACATTATACATTTTACCCATAGACTCAATTCTGTCAGTCTGCCATTGACTATTTTTATTTGCTGCACACAACATTTCTTAGTTGATCCACCTAGCAAGAGCATAGCCCAAGTGATTTCTGGTTAACTGATTTGGATGCAGGAGTATCCTGCAAAAGGAGTTAGATGACATGCATTGTGCTTGTGCCATAGATGAACCTGCCTAGTGGTGTAAAAATCTCTTCTCCCTCGATGTTGTGTGAACTTATTATTTGGTATAAGCATGGGGATACAAATGCCTCTAAGTTCTCATAATAGGATATATATAAAATTGGGCAAAGGCACAATTTTAAAATAGTCTCTGTGCGAGCATTGTGAGGACAGATAAATGGTCCTAAAATAGCATTATATTTCTATTAAACAAAAAATCACTCAGATGCCACCTGCTGCTTTTGGCATTTTAAAATCTGATTTGGAATAGAAAGAACAAGTGATTGCTTCTCTGTCTCCCTCTCCCCTCCTAACTTTGAATGTTTCCGCCCAATGTTCAAAGAGAGCAGCGTGTTTTTCCAAGGCTATTGGTTGAAGTCGGTGGTTATTTGAGCCTGCATCCAGAATGAATGCATCCAGTCTGAACTAGACTGATTAGTACTAAATCTGTGATGCCAGGGAGATCAGGAAATAGAGCACTTGTTTAAACACCAGTAATGATTTTTTGTTGTTGTTGCATAGCTCTCATGGAAAGCTACTGTTGATTGCCTCAGAGTAGGAAGGTGGAAAAAATATAAAAAGAGAGGGAATGCAATCCACTTCACTGTGCAGAATCTTCTGTTACTTACTGATGCATCCTATATGAGAAAGAGCCACATGAGGTTTAAATCATACAAAAGAACACTGCGCATGAATGTTTCTCTCTGAGTCCAAAATACAGGCATTTAGATAACTGTAAAACCACAAACATTCTTTTTTTGAGCAATTTTATTGTTCTGGCTTACAGTTAAAACTACAAAAAGGGCAAATGCAAAAATCTTTACAAGCACACACGTATTAAGTACTAACACAATCCAGCAGTAGTGATGATATTTTCCAAGTGATAATTTTATCAATAATCATTAACCCACAGGGAAGAAGAAAGAATATAACATTTATTACCATCAAGCAAGAGATGGTGCAGCTTCTGTTCATAGCATGCAACAGTAGAAATAAAACCAACTGAATCTGAGATTTTCATTGCTGCCTGGGGCATTTAGCCTCATAATTCCTGATACATTTCACCAGAAAAGGGGAGTTTTGCTCTCTGCCTAGATGAATACAAAAATTTCAGCCAGAGTTTTTGTAGCCACCCCTTAATAAAATAATTCAGGCATGTATATAGAATGTGTTATTCTCAGCACTGAAGCACTAGGATATGAAAAGAAAACAGCACCCTGTGTAAAAATGAAATCAGTAATGTTGTCTTCAATAGCATGTAAGAAATTTCCTTTCACTAGCTAGTGCCCAGGAAAATCAGCTGCCTTTGCATTTCAGGTAATTGCTTCTTATATTGTGAAGTTCTATATTTGTGCTAGTTGAAGTGAAAAAAAAATATGCTTTGTGTAAATATTCCTCCTCCTTTCCATTTTCAAGATCTGCTCAATGGAGCCATCACATCTTTTTTATTGTGGTTTTGAAAATAGATGGACATAATTACCTGGGTAGACACTTTTTGTCTTTGCCCAGGAGGCAGGGAATTATTTAGTCAGAGCCTAAGTAGTCAAAAGGTTCAAAAAAAATCTCGCTTTTCTTCTTTGTTTGCAGATTTTATTCCTCACCGTACAGTATTCCAACAAACCGCATGATTCCACAGACATCAATCACGCCATTCATTGCTGCTTCCCCTGTCTCTACATATCAGGTACGTCAGATATGCACTTGTCTACTCTGTTTCCCAGTTAATTATGTTTTGGATGTGGATGAAGGCAGAAAATTGTGTGAGTGCTTGCACTCTTGAGTCATACTTAAAACAAAGGGCTCTCTAGTAATATTCAGGTATCATTGGGAAGAGTTTTAATTGTTTCCTGCATTCTTTACAGCAGTAATGAAAGCCACTGTAATTCTTAATTTCAATCAGCTTCTCCGATAAACAACATTTTGCTTAATTTCCAGTTGACAACACCAGAAGCTTACCAGTCTTATTGAACTGTTTCCTCATTTTGACTCCCCTTCATGAGCCAAAAATTTTTAAAGTGTTTTTTTAAAATAATTTATGTTGACTCCATTATACCTTGACCTTTTGACCTCAGCTGTATTTTTTCCAGTAACTGCATCCTTTAAAAGTATTCATTTTTATCCAGTAATCCCTGACAAAGCAAATTACTTGAGGATGAGCATCCTCAAATTGTTCTTTAGTCTGCTATGTGCCATGTCATTCACAATTTCTCTTTTCAGTATATCCCTCTCAGACCTCCACCGGGAAATTATTGTCTTGTTTTGGCTTTCTGAGACGGAAGTCAAAACCAGATTGTATAATTTTATTATTAGCCATTGTCTGAGAACTTATCACTTCACAGAAGCTAGTCATTGACTATATGTTTTCCAATTTTAGTTATTCCTCTCCTGTGCCATCAGCACTTTTCCAACCCTGACTGTAACCTGAAATAAGCTATCCAAACTTTCAAAGCTGCATGGTAGATCGTTCTTAATGTTAGGTCTGGTTTGTTGGGGCTGGGGAGTAGCAGATGGTATGGTGCTGCTTACAGGTAATTCTGGAGAGTTATTCTACTTCAAACCTGATCTTCCAAGAAAAATGATTCTTGTAATTCTCTTTGACTTCTGTTTTATTTTATTTTAGATGGCTATGTAGTACTTGCCAAACAAAAGTTGTTTTGATGAGGTAAATTCAGTAAATTTCAGTAATAGCAGCACCAAAGAAGAGTCAGTGCCAGAGATATACAAATGCGGCTCACACGTGATTTTCTTGGTAGCAAAGCTGGCTTAAGAGCCATACTACTTCCCATTCAGGCCAGTGACTTCAGGCCACCCAGGCATTTACTTTCATCACTTTCATCACAGTTCACATTTGCTCTCCTTTTCCCATTCTGGTTTGAACCATTGCATCAATTTGTGGTTTCATGCATTTGCACCAAAACCATTCATTTTTATTTTTTTTTAACCCGTATCATTTTCCTTTGATAGTTTGCAGTGTAAGCCCAAAGACATTTTTCTGGCACAGTGAAGGAGCTGCAGTGGTGCAAGAGTGGGAGCAATGAGCAGCAGCAAGCTGTGGCAGCTCTAGTGTGTTTTAGCTCCTGGGGATTCACAGCAGAAAATGTTGTAGTAGAGGTGTGTTCGCATGTGGGTGTGCTGGTTTTGGTTCTATAGGTGTTTTGCTGATAGACTTTAATAAACATATAAAAATGATTGAGCACACTGTTATACCATTAATTCTCAACACTTTCTTCATGAACAAAATCACAGGGCATCTGGAGAAGTGGGACCTTGTAGCTTTCTCCTTGTTATTCCCGGTCATGCTCAGTCTGAGGTGCTACACATGCATCTCTGTGACAGCAAGTGAGGTGTCCTCTGATGGCTCTAGCACAGCTACATCTTTTGTGTACTTGTGTGTTGTGGTGCCCAGACTGATGCAAAAGGAAACTAAAATGTACAATTCTTGGGGCTGAGCCTGAGTTATGATAGCATGTGGGCCACTCACACATAGCACAAATGGGAGTTATGGCTCAGAGATGCCACCACAAATATGCAAGCACTCTATAAGATGTCTAATTCTTAGTAAAACTGTTATATCCTTGAAATATCTTACATGGTAGTCATAAGGCAGAACAACAAAGAAAGTCTTTGGTGATGCATAATAAGTCCTGGTGGGAATAGACTCCAGGATGCTGAAGCTGAGAATGATCCTGGAGGGGCAGACTTCTTAAGCCAGCTTTGCTGTGAAAGCTTTCAATTTGAATAATTTTCAAGTACTCTGAATTAGATCTGCAGTTCTTACTGGAAACTGAATAAGTCATTCTGAGATCTCTGAAAAAGGTATACCTTTAAAATTTCATATAGATACTTTTGAAAATAAACTTTGAACATTTTATGTCTCCTGCACTGTCGGTTGGATGACATGTTCATGATTATATTGATGGATGAAAGCAAACAATGCAAATGAAAGAATAGGACAACATGGAATATTGAAGACTGCTGTATGAGATAAAATGTTGTGATTCATAGAAGTGGTGCAATCACTCAGACTTCTGATTTTGGTGAAAAACATTATCAAATGAAATTTGAAAGCTTTTTCCTTTGTCAGTAACTTTATGAAGCGTAAATTAATTTTGGTTTGAGTTATAAGACTTAGGTCTTCTGTAAAAATTAGCACCTCACTTGTAATAGAGAGAATATTTTCAAATAAATCTTTAAGTTTTAAACTTTTCTATGCTAATTAAAAGTATTTGATGTGCAGGTCCAGAGTACTTCATGGATGCCTCATCCGCCATATGTTATGCAACCAACAGTAAGTGGATACTTGGTTATATCTGGCTAAAAGTGCTTCCATTGTAGCTTTGCTCTGCTTGTCCAGCCACATGAAAGTCCTGGGTCATGTAAGAGCAGCCAGCTGCTCCCTGTGACAAGAGCCCTCTGCCGAAAAGATTCTGTTTCTATAAGGAGCACCATTTGATTTAGTGGAAAGGGGAGGATGGGTGATGTGTTCTCTAATTGCATTGATTGTGAAGAGAGTAACAAGTTCTGAAGTGTTGCTCCTGAAGCAGAGCTTCAGGGACTGCAAGATGGCTGCATTCCTGCGTACTTTGAATTGCCAGGACCGACACCTAACCATTCCCTTATACGCTTAGCCATCAAAAACATCCTGTCTAGTTTTATATAAAGGATCCTCAGTGCCTCAGTAATGCATTTCAGCATAGGGGAAAAAGCTGAAGCACAACTGCCCTAGAGAGTCTCTACCAAACCTGAATCTGCTTTATGATTTGACCAGCCAACTATTATTTTTTTTTCACTGAGTCAATTTTATCAATTTATAGCTACTTAAAGCTGCATTATGTTTCTAACCAACATTCACTAGAAGTAGTGCAACTGATTTTTTGTTTACCTCACGGAAGAGTTTTGATGCACTTTGCCTAAATATTAGCAGTGTACCAGGAGAAAACACCATACCCAATTCCACTATAGACAGATCACTTTAGTTACACTTTTACCTTTGATGAGTTTCTCAGGTATAGATCCACTTGACAGTGTCATTAATCAAAAGTTAAATGTATGCTCCACATAATCGGCCATACATTGATTTATACAAGAAGAGTAAAATTAAAATGAAGGTCTATGCCTTAGGATTGTTCATATTTTTGTTCAAATATTTTGACTGCACAGTATTATAACTTCCAGTGAGAGTTAACTGTACAGGAACATGGGTATAATTACATTACATTGCATTTAAATAAACAGATATTGCATACTTGTTTAGTTGCACAAGTCTCTCATCCCAAGTCCCCTTTCCACACCCCTCAGCTCTTTGGAGGCAAGTTCTTCAGTTCTAAGGCAGGGACTGTACTGTGGGACTGACTGGGCACCCAGTTCCTAGTGCTGCAGTGCTGCATCTCTCTGCAGACCCTGGGGGAACTTTCCATCTCAGTGGAGTAAAGCTGTTGCTGTATTCCTTGTAGATGAAATGTATTGAACAAATTTACACCTAACATCAGTCCTGTATTCTAATACTTGGATTTAATAGCAGACCACAAGAAGTCTTAGATGTGTGTATATGATGAGTTACAAGACTTGAGGAAGCCAATGAATCTCCAATCCTTGCAGAAAAACTCCCTTTTTAAAAGAAAAACCTAAGCACTTTACCAATCCCAGATTTTGTTTCTACATGTGTTTGAGTTTTATTTGACAATATTGAGCAAAGCATTTTTCTGCAGTACTAGGAGAGGTATTATGGTGAGGTATTTGAATGTATTTACTCCTTTGTAAGGACATGAAGAGAAAACTGTCTTTTATAGTGAGTGGCACTCTCAAAATGCTGAGTTAAATTGGTGTTCATTGTCAGCCAGAGAGTCAAAAAAAGGAAGTGTGATTCTAGATGGAAAAGCAGAGGGATAGTAAGTAAGTGGTGTACCATTTCTGTTCCAGTCACATTGCTGTCATGGGTTACTTCCATGTGTTTTCTGTAGCAATCCTAGCCTCTTCACTGAAAGATTTTTCCCATATGTTTCCAACGATTATGTTCTTAAGTAAGAGGACATGAGGCATTTAGTACCAAAGAACCATAAAAGCAAAAAGGCAGAACTACCATTCCCCAGGTTTCATTCAGAGATGAATTCTTTATTAGAAATGTCTGAAAACTTGTCAGGGTATTGCCACACAGAGAATTCAGGAGACTTCAGAATTAATGGTCTGTTTTGAAAGAAAATAAAGAATCTGTGTTCATTTTAAGTTTCTGTAGTTTCATGTCTAACTGCAGACTCTATTCTAGGTACCGCCATAGCTCAAAAAAAAGAAAAGATTACAATAAAGTTGGTAGAATTAAGCACATGAGTTTTGGTAATCCTGTGAGCTGATGAAACTGGAAACTTTCTAATTTGGTTAGCGTTTTATTTCTTCTTGTAAACTAGTTTTCCATGTTATTATCTAAATTGCCACCACTTTACTTTATACTATTTTATGAGGTGATTGATTGTGGCATGTGATGTCCCCCTGGACACCACTGCAGATAAATATTGCATTCCCCTTGCCCCAGGAAGGAGAACATTTTGTTAAGCCTCTATTATTCTTTGTCAGTAGAGATGAACTCATATAGAAAGCACAGTTTGAATTGCTCAAACAGTGGTGGTTAATTCTCTATTTTGATTATAAGTATCACTAAATCATGTTACTGGATGATTAGCTTTTCATTTCTGACAGAAAGGCCTACTTGATATTTATGTATAATTTAACATCACAAAGTGTCCCTCATGACAGAAACATAGGCAGAGCCATGCTGTAGAGGAGACAAAGGGGGTTTTTCACTCAGTGTGCTGTGCACAGACGGGGCAGTGTTTTCCCAGACTGGCAGGCTTGCTGACAGGAGGGAGGAGCTGTGCTGCATGGCACTACTATCCTGTGTCTGCCTGTCCCTCCTCTGCCTGCCCATCTCATTTCCCTTCCCACCTGCCTCTCTGTGCAGCAAATACAAAGCTCTTTCTTCAGTGAGATCCCTTGCAGTAGGTTGGCCTGCCAGACATTTTTCTCTTTAATTTCCCTTTGTATAACAATTTCCACCACATTTTCCTCATGTGTGCATTCTGCATCCATTTACTTGGTGGATTAAAAAACCAACTACAGTAAAAGATTGTATCTCCAATTCATTCTGTAGCTTTTAAACTGCAACCAGATAAACTTTTGACCCTAACAAACAAAAATTACATATATATTAAGTGGAAAATATTTGTATGCTGGGTTCCCTTCTCACCCTTGTTTGCCTTCTTACTTCTGTGATACCCTTAAAAACAGAAATCAACCAAAATTACATTTTCTAAAAAAATAATAGTCAGAACATTTTTGTCCTAAAAGGAGAAAGTCAGATGAACAGTCAAGGATTCTGCAGGTATAGAACTGATATTATACCGTGTTGCTAATACAATTTTTAAAGGGGTTTTATTTTTGGTTGTCAGTGATTTTTGCTGGTCTTACTCCAAGAGCCATTGAGAACTAATATCCAATTGATTGAGGTGGATTGCTATTTCTGCATAAGTAGTATTGAAAATAAACTTCTGCTGGCATAGTAGGGCCACACGTGAAAACTTCTCACGTCTTAATGCTTACAGAATCTTCAGGGTTTTGGAATACAGTATTCCTGAATCATGTGGACATGATAAAATCTACCTGGAGGTTCATGTGTGACTCAGACACTTTTGAAAAATGCACCCTTTGTGAATTGAACCTTCACCACTTTTTCCCATACCAATGTCACTGTGTTAAAGTAAGAATACCTAAAATTTAGCAGAATACCTAAAATTTGGCACATGGCAAAGCAATTTCCATTGCTTTGCCATGTGCCCTGGTCACTCCACAGTTTTAATGGAAGACAAGCTCCAAAATAGTTATAGCAGTGTGAGTTTGGATTGGAATTGGCAAAACATTTAATGCACTGATGGTAGTCCAGGCTCAGTTTAGTTAACTATATCTTTCAAAGTACAGTGCTTACTCTTCCGTGTTTGAAACAAGTCTTGTATTTCATTACTGCCTCAGGATAAGGATAGATGGATAGTGGTGACAGAATCAAAACATAAATGGGATAAGAGTTATTCTGGAGACTTATAACATTTGCCATATTACTGTGATTTTCCTGTAGTCCCTGAAGGCTTTGAAAGTTATGGGGATGCTTTGAAAAACATGTTTACATGTCAATTCACATGTAGACAATCTCATTTATACTGATGAGGGCATTTGTTCAAACCATTTTGATTCAAATCTTTATTGCAAAAAATGCATGTACTCTTCCTCTTTAAAGGCCATTTTTTTAGTGAACCAACAGAAATGCACTACCCTAGTACTCAATGTACACACTGGTTTTACACTTATCATCTTTTATTTGCAAGTAAAACTGTATGTAATCACTGGGTATGCACAGATAGATGTTCTTGTCAGTCTGAAATAGATTCTACATAGTAGCTGGAGAAGGAGTATGCCAGTGGCAGAAGGAAAGGTGCAAGTACAGCAGCATATGGAAAAATGTGCCACTGATAATGTTAAAATATGTTGAGGTGAACTTCTGTTCTGGAAGTTTCTCAAGCCCTTACAGTCCTTCTAGAAAGGTCAATGTCTTAACAAACACCCTTACTATTTTTTTTCTGTCGTCCTTCCTGTGGCCCATGGCTGAATGTAATCCGTCTGTCTGTCTTTAAAAGCATCAACAAAAACATGTCTTATTTCATAAGCAGTGTAAAACTCCTAGTTTGGTGAGAAGCAAGACTAAGGACTCCAGATTCTTGCTTTCTGATTGTTGTGCATGAATGTAGTAGCATAAAAGGTACAAATTGTTCAACTGAAATGGATCAGTTTTCATTTTCTCACTAGCGACTCTGCTGTTTTGGATAATACCCAAAATACCACAGCAGTTTCAATGTTTTGATTCCTACACTCTGGAACAAAGGAGTTCCTTGTGCTCCAATCCACGTCCCTCTCCTAAGATGGCTTTCTCTACCTCACGTTTATTGCTCTACCTTTTTAGTTAACAGAGCCAGGAGTCTATCTTGAGTTTGCCTGTTTGAGTGTAAGAAAAGAAAGTATGTCCTCTGCAGACAGTTGAGTCCTGCCTCCAAGATGAAATGTGAGAATTCAGCTAGCTGGTATGAAAAGTAAACAGGAAATAATCCTTAGAAATTGGAATCTCCAGCAAGTCTTTCAACTTTTAGCTGTGTATTTTTAAGAGATCCTTTGAACATGAACTTACTTGAACTCTTAAGGCTCAAGTGTTTAGAGGTTGAAATAACTAACCAAATACCAATGACTAAGTTCTACAGAGCAATTTTAATTCCAGTGTTTCCCGAGGCAGAAAATCAAGGACTGCAAATTCTATAACTCTGATAATCAAGACAGTAATTGGCAATGTTCCTTCGGGGCAGGCAGGCTCACATGAGATCACTTCTGGCTCCCTCTCACCCAGCACCCACTGTATACAGATGTTGTCTCAGTGCTGCCTAAATGGGTTTTTCAGATGTGGGTGAGCATGTGCTTGCTGACCTCCTTTAGTGCCAGGTGTTGTTGTGCTGGGGAGAGTACTCAGGACAAAAAGGCACTGCCCAAGCAGTGCTCAACTAATTTAGACCTCTAAAAGAAAACAGGTGTAAGTGATTCAGCCAAGTTACATCTCCTACTCAAGTGTAGTGGTTTTTAAGTCTGATTATACAATGCTTCTGGAATCATATCAAAGTATTGCTCCAGTCCTTTGTTCTGCTGTCGTAGAAATTAATATGAATGCCAGAAAAAGATATATTTAAGTTAGATTGCCAGCATTTTTTGACACTCTCTTAGAGCCCCCTAGTGAAACTGAGCATTTTTTTTGTCATGGCAGCAAGACACACCACATATGGATTCACTTAGAAAACATGGACAGGAGAACCACAAATGTTTCCAGTAGACAAGCCCTTGCATTTGAGGAACTTGCGGTGTGCTGTTTTAACCTAAAAAGACTTCAGAGCTCTAGTAAAATTTTCTTTTCTTTTCAGTATTCTACAGATAGCATGAACACTAAATGAATAAACCATCAGCTTGTTTAAAGACATTTACATTAGTGGAAAAAAATATAATGTCTATGTTTCATATAAATCTATAAACATAAATGAAAAAGATATTTGGAAAAGAAGGTGTCTGACACTAAATTTGAAAGGTTCCCCAGAGTTTTTTGAAGCCAGGAAATTCTGGTTGAGGTTATGGAATATTGATTTCTTTTTAACAGAAAAGATGCAATCTTACCCGTCAACCTTCATTGTCAAGAAAAACCTTAATACAACAGCTGTTTAAAAGCAGTTTTATCAAAGGGGAATATTTTTTTAAAAGACAGTTATTAATCAATAGACATTAGAGTACATTCTGTGGAAGAATGTAGTGCATTTTTAAAAAAATCAATGTCTAATTTTGTACAAAGTCTGTATTCTGCTTTCACTTCTCCCGCTTTGTGTACATCAGCTAAGAATATCAGAACTACTTAATTTATTTCATGTTAATATATTTAACATCTCTCTTTTCATGGAGATTTGCATTTTCATCAAGTTTTAGATTTACACAAAGTCAAAATCCCCAACACAAATCTGTAAGATTCATGCATTTTGTTTGCCATTTTAAGCAAAAATTCCTCATTTGGTGAGCACTGGTCAAGTTATTTATTTACCAGGTGGTAGATTTGTAAGTAGGCAGATTGTGATAGGATCAGGAGAGAGTGGTGTACTGTGTAAACAAATGCTATTAATAATAGGCCGAGAATTAGATAAATCAGTTTGCAGAAAGTAACAGGCTCAGCAGAATGCTGAATTTAGCTCACCATCAGGTATTTTGCCCTGTGTGATGCATTCTGGTCATGCATGCGTATGTGTGCTGTGAACAGACTGAGCCATGTGACATGTGTGTTACAGTCCTCTCAAATTTACCCTCCATCATGAACCTTTCTCTTATTTTGTGCCTAGCACTGTCTGCTGTCTTGCAGTTGATGCTGATGTTACCCACCTTCCACAGAGAGTGCTCTGCTCTGCCAGCTTACAACTAATCAGAGGATGTGCATGTCGTAAGCAGGACCCCAGCCTGCTTGTAACAAAGGTGTTCATGTGGTGCAGTTGCCAAACATGCAAGTTCTGTGATGGTGGAAGGGAAAGGCAACAATTTTCGTCTGCCACAGAGAGCAAAGGGCTTTGAATGTGCACTGTGGTCTGAGAGCACAGAGGCTTCACGCTAGTTGGTGTCAAGGCTGGGAATGATCTCTGGGTGCCTTTCCCAGGCTGGAGATGTGGTTCTCATTTCCATAGCGCAGTTAAGAATACAAGACATTACCAGAGGACAGTTCACCAGCAGAAGGGGACCTGGATCTCCTTTCTGCCTCCCAAGCTCCATCCCTACACTGCAGGAAATCAGCATTTCCATTTGCAGAAGAAGCATTGGGCAGCTTTGGAGAAGGAAACAGGTTCTGGCGTTCTGCAAACCCAGAAGAGGATTCTTGAGGAAAGCCCGTGATTTACCACTACAGTAATGCCAGGGCAGCACTGTAACTGTGATAACTCTAAAATAGGATTTAAAAAGATTGGCACAACCTGTCAAAGCTGTAAAGGTGAATTTTTGTTAGTGAAGTATCAAGTCAAGTTTTAGGCTATTGACAAGATGTCCTTTTATAAACAATTCAGTAGGAAGAAAATTATGTATGAATCAAGGTGTAATCTTCAAGGTTAATTAATTTACTATTTTAAAACATAGGGTATTCATTTGGGGTTTTGTCCCAGAGGCTTCAACTGGTTTTGAAAGAAAATTCCAAGTGAAAATCATGCATACTTGTTCAGTTACAAATGTATTCTATAGCTATATTTATCCTTGCTGCAGCTCCTTTTTGACCTGTGCCTGCCTTTCCTTACACTGGCTTCAAAGAATACATATAGGCTTAGAGCACTTAGTGACAGATACTTTTCCATCTGCCACTGATCAGCTTTTTTGACCTTGGAGAAAACATCTTTCTCTCCGGCTTAGTTTCCTATTTGTGGTTTTTTTTTTAAAATAGCAATCTATTTAGATTATAAAATTGTCATACTGCTAAATATTTTTTAGTAGAAATTTGTGAAAAGTCTGGTGCAGCAAGGGCCTATCTTGACTGATGCCTCTAAATACATCTTCACAGTGATACTATTAGGGTTTCGGGTTTTCATGTTAATTATTAAAATAAACCTGCCCCAGCTACAAAAGGAAATACTGGATCAGATTTTTACCAGTATAAATCAGGAGTTAGCTTCACTTAGGAAAATTGAATTGCATAGGTGTGAAACAGCAAGAATTAGAAGGGAATCACGCCTGCAGATATAAGCTGATGAAGGAGACTCTGGCACTTTCTTAAGCCTTAGAACAAAAGCACTTCCATAAATTACCATTATGTTCTGCCAAGTGTATTCAAGGACCAATTTACATAAGTAGGGGAAACTAGCTAATCTATGTATTACTTATGATTGCATCATGATTTTTCTAGTGCAGGACTTCTGTAAAAAATTGTAATAATGTACTCTAAGGAATTAGTGACCAGTTTATAAGATTCAAAATTTCTGTATCCAGGAACCATACAGAATCACAGAGTGTTCTGAGTTGGAAGAGACTGACAAGGATCATCAAGTCCAACTTTTCAGTGAGTGGCCCATACAGGGATGGAAACCACAACCTTGGCATTATTAACACCATGCTTTAACCAACCGAACTAATCTCAGTGGCAAGCTACATAATCCCATGCAAAACCTGATTAAATAGTTTGATTTTATGCCTCTTGATAATCCTATCAGGAGGTTTGTTTTAAAACACCTTTGCTCTGAGGCTTAGCACTCTGTTTTTAATTTCCAGCCTAAAGGTACTCCTATTCATTTTGCGTCCATCTGTTCTTGGTCAAACATTCTTCCTACATTCAGTAATTGTTGTCCTTTCTCAGTGTTTACCACATTAATTTGCAGACAAAAATTTTACCTGCATTTTCATTTTTAGGCTAACTATGTTAACAGCACTTCATTTGTAGTAATGTAAGGATTTTATACTTCTGGCTGCAACAATGACCCTTCTTTGGATCTATTCCACTTTGAATTCATTTTTCTGTGGCAGCCAATGCTCACAGGATTCAAGCCTTTTGTGCAAATAGCATTAATACCTCCTTCTCTTCTCTGGGACAACTTTGCTGCATTGTAAAATATCTTCCTTCCCTTGTGCTCATAACTGTTAATGCAGTCATTCTGAAATTCACTGATATAGAAGGTTTTCTCCTTCTATGTTTCCAGCAGATGCTCCTACATGATAAAGGAAACCACATGTTAGCCTGGTTGACTTGATGAATTACTGCCTTACTCTGTTTAATCCAGTCCTTCCTGTATGGTGGTCTAATTTGCCACTTTACATAATGTGCCTTACAACTTTGCAATTTCCCCAAATATTATTTAAGGGAATTATTAAAAACATTGGATGAGAGCAATCCTGATGGAGATTTCAGTGACCCTCCCACTAAAATAGCATGGCTTGTCTTATAGCACAACCTGTTATCATTTCCACTTTAGTTAATCCTTTATCCTGCCCGAAGTTTAGTAATTTCTGGCTGTAGCACTGCCTGAAATACTTTATTGACCTTCAGAGAGCTTAGATCTGCTGCATGTCCTTTGTTGAGAAAATAGGTCATTTTATTTTAAAAAATGAGGTTAGCTAGATCTGTCTTTGATTTATCTATGTTATATCTTCATTAATATCCTTTAGTCCTGGCCACTGGACCTGTGCTTAAGTGTTCCAGCTCTGCAATAGAGATGATCCAGTCCTGCTTCCTCAATTCACCTTGAGTTCAGTGACTTCTCTGGGTTTTTCATCTTCTTTGTCTGTATTAATTTTTCTGCCCAAACACTCCTTCTCTGAATGCTGCCTCTGTTGTCTGCTGGTTCATGTAGGAAATTGAGATAGTGTCCTTACTCTGCTGGGGCTCCTTCTGAAATGCCTTAATGTATCCTCCATCTCTCCTGCATGGGGAGCCAAGCTATGGGTTCTGTCCTTGGTTTTCACTTACCTATGTAAGAAACCTTTTGTTAGGTGTTTGAATATCCTTTGCAAAGTCTCAGATAGACTTATAGTGAATCTTATTTCTGGCCTTCAAATGTAGCATTTTCTTGTCTTTTTTTTTCCTCCCTTCTGAGTTAATTCCCTGATACACATATTGAGGTGTCTGAGTAAGTGGCTGATTAATTGAAATCTTCTCAACTGTAACTGCTGAAGCATCTTAACAACATAATTATTTTAAAATTATTTTTGCAGAGGCAGTGCTAACAATTTTTTTTATTATTATTATTATTAATCTTAGTGTATAAATGTATTCTGTGGTCTGACACCCTGGAAGTTAGAAATTTTCAAGATACCATAAGTAGTAGCTTATTGTTGAAACTATTGAATGTAGTCAGGTCTAACAGTATTTATTTAGACATTCATTTTTTACTCTCCTAGGTAAAATGTTTTCTTTTCATTTCAAATGTCCTGAGAAAGAATATAATATTGACCTAAACTTTGCAGTATAGAGGCAAATCATGTGTATCTTTCCTAAACCGATTTTAGTTCCACTGAAGTGGAGTAATTGCTTGATTACAGTTTTCAGATGGTAACCGTGTGGCCTTGTTTTCCTCTCAAAGTGGCGTGAATTAGGATTAAGTCCATGCATTCAGTGGTGTTTGCCACAAAGCCTCTTGTTGTGAGTCAGTAGTATCTGCATTGCTGTTGGGGGCATGGTTCCAACCTATTTCTTACATGATTGCGAAAACAAATAGTGAAATGTAATAGCAGAAACACTGAACATTCTTTGGCTGTTTCATAGTGGATTGATGAAAAGTGAGTTGTGTAACACGGTGACGGATCAACAGAATCTGAAGAATTTTGAAGGAGTGTCAAGTTGTTATTTAGTGAAACCACTGCCTTTGGACTACCTGCCAAAGAGATGCAATTCCAGCAGGGTAGGTTCTCATATCAAATGGCCTATTTTTAACAAGAAATTGGAAATTAGGGGCTGAAATCTCACTTTTTCTTACCACGGTTTAAATGTAATTTGTGATTTCTTGTTACTGACTACAGCCTCTTGTTCAGGCATGTCTGCTGGACAGCCTTTCCCAATCTGTGTCTTTTAAATAAGCTACCTGGGATGTTTTGTAATGTCACTGCACGTCTTGTTGCCAAGGAGAGACCCTGTCTCTAACATCCACCCCAAATCCCAGGAGTAGCCTTTCACCACTGCGCTTTTCCGAGCGAGCAATTGAGTGGAAGTTATCTTTTCTCTGTGCATGGCAAACATACAAGCACATCCCAAAGCAGGAAGGCAATTGGGTTCCTCATTATCAGTTGTCTACTTCTGCCTCCTAAAATACTGTAAACTCACAGAGTGTGGAGTCTTCGTGCGCAGTTCAGTCTGGGATAACTTGGATGATTACTTCCACTTCAAGCTGAGGATCACAGGATTGACACCCTGCTACTGATCTCCATGGTGGGACAAGAGGGCTGCATATGATTCACACAGCACACAGCCTGCTTTCAAACAGCCTTTGTACTTTTGCAGTACAGCAATCTGCAAATCATTATGCTCCCCCTCTTTGCCCAATCCACACAGGATGTGAGTCTGTGTCAGCTCCCAGCTTGATAGCCTTCCTCTTTAGCACTATCAAGAAAAAACTCCTGCTTCCAGCTTTGGAAATTACTGGTCTACTGCCTTCCTCTAGCCAAGAGGGTGGGTGTCACATTCACAGATTTCCCACATCTGACAGGATTGTGGCTGAAAGTATATTTTCCAAGGGCAGGTAGGGGAAGAGACCTACCATTGTGAAGCTGGTTCATCCACACTGCCACAACTGCTAACCCAGAGTTCAGGGGTCCAGGAGAACAAGCAGGGTTCCAGGGAAAGCATGGTTGTATGCATTCCACCACTGGCATTTCTTCCTGCTGGCAGGCCATGTCATTTTTATGGAAAGGAGAGGATTGTTCTGGATGTACTTATTTTAAATGAGGATGAAGTGTTTGATGCAATGATCATTTCCTGCTGCTTGTGACAGGTCTTGCTTCAGAGAGAGGAAGGAATGGACATTTGTTGGGAGGAGTTTGAGTGTTTCTGATAGACAAGCAGATGCAGAACCCCATCTCATTGATTTGTCTCTGTGGAAGTAGCAAAGCTGTATTAGCTCCCTCGCTAACTCCACTCCAAGTGCAGCAAAGACACTCATCGTGACAGCTAAAGCTGTGATAGGCCACATATTCACCCTGGAACAGCACAGGAATAGGAAAAATTTGAAGAGAAACACCTGTGCAATTCCTTTGGTTTTCATGCTGCTTTCTGCAGACACTAACACCCTGTTCACATCTTCAACTTTCACTTGATATCCAGTTCTATAACATTTCAACCTAAATCTTCACAGGTATTCAATACCTTGGGTGTGTTGGTTCTACCAGGAGATTACTATAAAGCAAACTTTAGGCAGCTGGTTAGAGCATGGTAATGGGGTGAGGGGAATCTGGTCTTTAAAAGAGAACCCTGGTACTGCTGCTGCTGCCCAGAGAAGAGTTATGGCTCAGAGCTCAGATTTGGACTCACACAGCAAACATACCTTCAATCCATGCCAGTGTTCATGTTAAAAACATGGACCTGGAGTAGGTCCTGGGAACTCCATACTAGTTTGGCCCTTTTCTTTGCTTTGCGTTCCACTTTCCAGGGTAGAAAAATACAACTATTTATCCTTGGATGACAAAGTTCAGGTTTGGCTATTACCCTGAGAAACATTTCACTTGGCCCGCACAGGTGGTGTGCACATCTTTGAGATTCTGGACTTCATACTTCAGTGGATAGTAATCATGAATGTTTTCACTGAGATAATAGAAATGTACCAATGTGTGTGTGACTGCATCTATTCAGGAAAAAAAATAAATATTGGACATGTGTGTAAGCCAGGTGAACTCATTATAAACATCTTGTAATAGAGCTGAGGAAGTTTCAAATACCGCAATTGAAGAGAACTTTCTCACAATATTCAAAATGTGTACATTTGTTATTCCTAGAGTTTTACATGCCATTCAAATCTGTCTTCCAGATAAAATCAGTGATACAGGTCATGACTTTTAGAGTGTGGGCTGTGGTGATTAGCAATGATCTGCTTGTGGTGATATTTGCTTGCTTCCACAATATGCAATGTATTTGAATCCTCTCTGAGCTTCTTTTCATTATTTTATTCAACAGACAAGTGAAGGGATAAGTAGAAATGTGCCATGAGTGCTGTTGTATGGCGTGAAGTATGAGACTGTGCTTTGCTGTTTCCTTTCATCTACTTGGCCAAGCTGGGACAATATGTAACTAGGCTTTATGCAATAGTTGTTCTGCTTCTCACAACATAGAAAGCTGTGTTAACTCTTTTGTGCTGGTAAAATTCTTGTGGAGAAATACAAGGGACAGAACTCTTTGACGTTAACAATTCCAATATCCAGTATAAATCATAGGAGCATCACAGGCGTTACTTTTGTATGTTACATGTGCCAAAGGACAATAATTCTACTCAAATGTGCTGGTTTCCCTCTGAGAAGTATTTTCTCTATTTCAAAGAATGCTGTCTATCATTCTGACATGCTCTAAAGTGGAAGCCCAAGCCAAACAAACCAAGCAACAGGAAAATCAGCAGAAGGCCAGAATGTGTGACAAAGACCTAAAATCCCAAAAGAGTGTTCTGTCAGACACCCATTTGTACCCTAGGTATCGCCATGTAATGAGTTACTGTGAAGTCAGTGAGCACTAATGTGAAATTCTTTAATGTCGCTGTGGGCAAGTCCATTTTGCTGACCTCTGAGTTGTGAACTACAGAAAATGTCAGGAGCTGCAGCCAGCTGTTCATGCCTTCTGCATGATCCATTTAGAGCTTGAAGCAGCTGACCCCTAGATATACCCAAATAGCAAGTTTATAGCAAATACACCTGATCTGAAGTGAAAAGATGAATTACCACCTTTAAAATATAGGACAGTTGCCAGAAAGTTTTAAAATTTTCTATGCAGAATACGGGGCTTGGAATGCAACTTCCTGAAAGTGAAGAATCAGTTGTGATGATTGATATAAGGCTCTAATTTTCCTAAAGGTTTTCAAAGGCTTCTGAAATATTTCTGATATATTCTACTAATTGGTGTTGTACAGTATTAAAAATCCTTCCAAGCTGTCTAATGAACTACAGTCATAGTTGCTTCTCAAAACCAAAATTAACTACTTGGTTTGACATATTCGGAGCCCTCTTACACAGGTGGATAATTCTAGCTCCACAAGGAGTTTTGGTCACCTAGTTTCTCAGTTCAGTGGATCTGCAATTGAATCACTTCCTTTTAATGGGTGACTTGACTAAGTGGTTTGAAAGTAATTAGCAAACACAGTGGACCCAGTTTTGAAGTGTGTGATCAACATCTTACCAGGAACTACTTATTTCCTGTGGAAAACTGCAGTCAACTTCTCAAGAAATTCAGAAGGCAACTTGTTGCTCCTACTTCTAAGGAAGCTAATCAAGGAATGGTCGCACCATCCCAGGCATGTTTTGACTTGTGATGAAGTGATCCAAGCTGATTCTAAAAGCATTTTCAGAAAGTCCATTCTTTATTGCTATTGGATGTTTCATTTGGTCACTTTTAAGAAAGCAGTAATTGTCTTCTTACAGACGCAGACTATTTTTTATCCACTAATACATTTTAATCTTGGTGCGCAGCTGTTAATGGGATATGCTTCCACTCCAGAGCAATTCAGATTGATTTTGTTTCTACTTCAGAAATACATTACAGTAGAGCCACAGTATATAAAAGGGCTCAGCGTGTTGAGATGAAGTAGCCTCACGGTATTTGCAGCTTCTAATGGGAGCTCAGTACATTTAGAGCAGAAGTGGTGATTGATTGTCTGGTGCTCAGGCTAATTGATATGGCACTGAGTTAGTCTGAAGCTCTCAGCTCCATCAAAATCACACATGACATTGCTGCTGTGCCTCTTAATATTGACTGGGTAGTTCATATGATAAAAGCAGCATGTTTTGGAGGAGACTTCCAGAGCTGAGTGAATCTTCCTTCAGCATCAGTTACATTCTTTCCAGAAAGGCTTCCTGCCTAGGGTAGCATTACTCCTCCACTGGAAAATTTTTAAGAGGATGTTCTCAGGTCCGTTTATTTTTAAGGGGCTTGGATGCGGTCACTGAGATCCTGTGAGGTCAGAAGAATGGAATTAAAGTGGTCACAGATGACACTTGAGCTATTTCCACAGCTGGATGCACACCAGCCAGAGTAGGCGGTCCTCTGCAGATGAATTAGTTCGTTGAAGTACATGATACAAAACATCTGTTACAATGAGAACAAACAAAAACAATGTGCCTTTGAAGACTGGGATTTGTTGGGAGCTGCTTGCAAGGGTGCTGAATGAGGCAGTTGTCAGAAAGTCAGAAACATTTTCAGGGTTGGCCTTGTGTGAACTAAAGCAAAACTACATAGTGAAAACACATAAATTCAATTAAGCAAAAAACCCTCTTTACCAAAATTTTGTTGCACTGATTCTTCATACAGCAATGAGGAGGGAGAGAACCCCTCTGTACCAAATGATTTTTATACCCTAAACCACGTTTAATACAATAGTATAACTCCAGCTGAGTGGCTGTAAAAACTTAGAAGCTACAGTGGTATAGTAACTGTTATTCTGTCAGTCGTTCCCTGTGCTGCTTTATTACCAGCTGTCTTGAAGTGCATTAGACGTTTTTCATTGTCACTGCCACCTGATGACAAATAAAAACTTCAAAATGCTTTTGCTTGAAGGAATAACTCACAGCTCCTAGCCAGAAGTAGACCTTTCACATCACCTTAATGAGCCAGAGCAATCCAAACATTCCCACCTCATTTTACTCTTACAAGGCAGTGACTTTTGGCTGCCTTTGATTTTGTTTCTCATAGTTGAGCTGGTGAGGAAGTAGAAATACTAAGACATTTATGGAGGAAACAAACATGCTGTGTGTATTAAGACTGAAGACAAATCAATCAAAGCCAGGTGTTTATGAGTTATTATAGGGCAGCATTGTTCTCATGGACAGTTTAAAGGAAATGCAGCACTCCTAATACATTACTTCAGCCATGATAATGATGAATTAGATGCAGGTATACATCAAAGCATTGGTTGCCCTCTTTTTTTTCCCTTTTTTCCTAAATTGAGCATGCTAACTGTCACACGGCTTTGGTGGATAAGAATCGTGTCCTAGATACATAATAGGAAGAGGTTGCGCTACTACAAAATGCTCCCAAAGAGGTTTGGGTACCCAGTCTGTGTAAGCACGTTAGGTAGACAATAGTAGTAAAAAATAAAAAACCTAAACAGAAATTAATCCTTTAGATCAAGCATGTGGTAGGGATATGTGATTTTGGACCTGGAAATCTTTTAGTTCATCCCCGGCTGGTGGCCTGCCTTTTCTGCACAAGGCTGTTAGGTTTTTTTAAGGCTCAACAACTGAAGCAGGAACTTCTGTGGCTCTCATGAGTGTCAGATAGGCCACTGAGAGAGGGCCTCTTTTGTAGCTTTCCATCTGGGATCCAGTGGTGGGCGTCAGGAGAGGTGAGAAGCTGCACAGGAAACAAAGTTAAATAAGGTTCTTGTATAGTTCAATTGATTCTAGTTTATGCCTTCCTGATGAGCGAGGTGTCTGATTGTATATGTAGTTATAATTTATTATAGCTGTACAAGACAATTATGTTAATCTTACTTTTATTTCCTAATATTCTTTGATCTCATACACATCAAAGATGTAAAATTTTAGTCTTGTTGGTAATTAGCTAGAAAGCAAATATGTTGTCTGTCAGTACAGAGGATACAAAGCACAAGAAATTGTCCTGGGGGAGTCTAGATTCTAGACTAATTTTTTTTCTCCTCATCAGATTTTTATTTCCCTTTCATCGGTTCCCTCAGCCATTAAATAAATGTACTGGAAGTAAACTTTGCCATTGTGAAATTCATTCAGCTTATTAAACTACCTAGTCAGTCAGTATGAATCCTCAATTGAGGAAAAGCAGTTTGGTACATCAAACAGAAATGAACATCAGTGTTTCCCAAAGTTGCAACAACCCCTTGCGGTCTGTACTGACGAAGGTTTCACGCTTGCTTGCTGTTAGTTTTAAGCAGGCACAGGCTAATGCTGTGCACAGTTCTCATTTGATTCACCCATTATAGTCCAAAGGCTTTGATTTCTAACTTGTGATTACTGCTCTGGTCAAGAACAGCAAATGAGGATACGCTAAATTATTTGGCTCTGCAGTTGCTCTTCAAAGCTGTCTTTCTGGAAGGAGAAAACACACAGGGATTATTTTACAATTTCTGCAGTGAATCTCTGCATCAGTACTTTATGCCTCCAGCTGGTGGATTTATACATCGCAGTTTATTCTGGGGATTGACCCCTCCCTCCACTTTTGTTCATGAATTGCAAAGAGATCATTATCTTCATAAATTTGTTTACAGTCCAAAACTTCCATATAAATAATTTATGGCAACGTTTCAGCCTAAGGATCCTTCTCAGTGTGCATAACAAGTATTTATTAGATGGTTCCTTACTGGAAATTTTTTATTAGACTTGATTCTTTCCTCTTCCAAGGTTGGTTGTCCTTATCTTTATTGATTACTTGAACTTCTAGACAAGATGGCTGTCTTGACAGAAAATAAAATTTTGTTTCTTGATTAAACAAGTCTGTAGGTAGCATAGGGCTACAAAATTTACAATTGGATTACTGCAAAAAAACCCAAAATCACTGAATTACAATCTGAATCCGAAAGTAAGAGCAGATTCCTCTCTGCTAGAGATAATTAATTAATGAAAACCTGTCTGTGGTATAAAAATCTTTTGAATACCTGCTTAGTAATGTACAGCTTGGCATCTGCCTCAGAAGATTAAAAACAATGTGAATTCCTGGTAGCATTCAAGTTGATGACAACACTGTCATTAATTTCAGCAGGGTCAGGATTTCAAGCCAAATTTTTCAAATTCACTAAGATCTGTACGTTATCATGAGTGTTGGATTACAGAAGTTTGACCTGTTGAAATTGCAGACAGTTTCTGCTGAAATTTTTGCCTCATCTAGTTCCCTCTTCAAGCTGTGGACTTCTGCATTATTTCCCTGAATCCATAATCATTTGCAGTGACACTGAACTGAAACACCAGAAGACCGTCCTTCATGATGCTGCAGTTCCTCGATAGTAATGGAAAATACCACAGGAAATACTACCAGAAAACCAGATTTCATGTACTTTTCAGCCCCACAAGTGGATTTTTCTGTGTGCCTGGAAAAGTCACTTGAGAACAAAAATGTGGCTGCCAAGAGGTTGGTCTCTACTGGAGTTTATCAGAACATCTGCTGTTAGTTATGCTGCATCCTTTGATATCAAAGACAAAACAAAGGTTTGTTTGGTTTTTGGAGGAAGGAGTTTCACATATAATGAAGATTCACAAGCATGCAGTGCACAGAACCCAGCCCTCAAGTCTCTGTCACTCTGGAATTAATTAGAGCACTATTTTTCTATCCACACAGCTCTCAACAGAAGATGGGAGTATTAGCCATTTGCCTATCATCTCATTCCTATTTATCTTCCTTTGGATGTTTCTTGTTTCCTTTACCTCTGAGGCTACCCTTTGCCTCTGGCTAGGACTGACAAGGCTATTACATATATAATACTCTGTGGATAATAAAATTTGGCTTTGAGGGTAGAATCAAATAATAGCTCTAAAACTTGTCTTCAAGTGAAAATGTGCAGAGGGAGAGGGTAGTGACATGGAAAAAGTTGTGAAAATGTTGTTTTGACTCCACTCCCAGAGAGAACTTAGGGAGTGGGGAAAGGGTGAGAAGAAGAACAATGACAAAATATCTGCAATCTCCCTGTTTTCATTTCTGGGTTATTGAACTAATTTTAAGCTCTTTTTTTTCTCCCTTCAAATTTAGATAAATTCTGAAATGACAGGTCATTTTGAAATATGGTGGAAACATTGCTTTTTGACAGCTCCAATTTTTTCATTCTTTTGGTCACAATTATGTGCCAACTGTGACCTGGTTTCATAGGATGTTTTATTCTCTCTTGGAGTTTTTTTTCCAAATAATTTACTGTTCATCTCAGAAATATGTGTATACCATCCAGCTGCCCTTCTTTTCTCTAGCTTGCTCTATGATTTGCTCCTCCAAAGCATCTTCTTGCCATCATGTAAAAGACATCTTACTGAACTCATGGCAGACTCAGCTGCCTCATCAGTGCTTCATAGAAGGCTGCTCATCCTCTTTGGGTCAACGACTCACTCTGGTACATTTGCCACAGTAGCAACTCACTAGCTTATTCCTCTCTGGCTTCAGAGCAAGGTGCTCTCTGTTGCCTGAGACGTTTTCAGAGCAGTATTTAGTAGGAAGTTCCCATCAGCTGCCTTGTAGCCTGAAGAATTTACTTTAGGTAGGGCTTAGAATATTACTTTGAAAAACTTGAAAAAACTGATCTTTCTTTGCTCATTTGTGGAATCTCTGAAATTACTGTTGAGCACAATGGTAGTTAATTTTTAGATGCCAGAGAAAATAAACATGAACATTTTTTTTTTCCCAGAGAAAACTGAACACCTCTACAGTACTCAAATAACTGAAAGAAATTCAGGAAAGCCACCCCAAAATTTTTTTTTTTTAAATTTTATTTTAACCTATACTTCCACAGATCAGATGGTGTGTGGAAACCAAAGTCGCAAAGAAGTAAAAAACATCTGTTATATGTCAGGATCTGACTGCTTGCTTTGCATTCACATGGACTACTACACAGTGCTTGGAAGGAAATGGTGGTGTACAAAAAAAAGCTATAATAAATCAAAGCTTTTTGTAGGTATTACTGCATGTATGGATAAGTGTAAACTGGAGCTACTTAACCTGATTTATCCAGTAAATTCATTTAGAGGAAACTGAAGCAGAAGACTTTGACTTCATTTGTCCATGTTGCTTTGGCAATTCCTCTGAAACTGGTAGTGTGACGGATGTGATCCATTCACTAATGTGGAGAAAGGAACAGTCTTTGGTGGTTACCATCCTTCTGATTAAACTGAGTGCCCTGAAAAGAGCCAGTAGCCATAGGCTGGTGGCAAACCTCCTCTGTAGACAGAGCAGCATGCACGTCAAGGACCACACAATCTCTCCCCTCTGTGTCATCAGTGCTCTCCACCTTCGAGCTGACCTGTGGAGATGCAGCCCCCTACCTTTCCCCACCCTTGGGAAGGCTGTTGGACGCCACCAGTCACAGTGATGTAGCTCTGTGGTGGAAGGTTTCTCTGTGGGTAGCTGATACCTGAACACAATTGAGCAGCTGTTGTTTGATAATTTTCAGTCCCAGCAATGACCACACCTGGTGACCCAGCACTGAGACTCCCTATTCTATTACCAGGCCCCTGAGTCACTCTGTTCCACCCCCTCCATGTACTTTCAACATATTTAACATGTTACAGCTGTGCTCACTGCTATACAATAGTTAAGAGGGCTGCCAGCATTTCCAGTATGAACTCGTATTTAAAGGATAATAATTCAGCTGTAAAAATGTGCTCTAGGCTGAAACTTTATAAGGAAGATTTCTGCCCAAGAGTGACTTTATCTGGACAGAAAACAAAAGGGAAAATGTATCAATTTAGTCATTCTTAATCAGTAAAGATATATTAAAAAGAAAGTAGAGTAATCCTTGCTGGATTGCTTACTTTCTCTTCTTTCTAGCTTAATAATAGCCAAAACCTTCATCTTTCTGAACTTTTCATGTCTACTTCTTAGACTAGTTGAATCATTTTCACACTGATTATTTACTCGGTTGCTTTTGAATTGCTTTTCCTCAATATTTTCATTTGCTTTTAAAAGACAACGGGGTGTGGAGCAAAGTAGACTCAAGTTAGCCATCTTCTCTTATTTATTTCAAATCTTCTCAGCATGAATCAAGAATTAATATGTATCCTTTTCTTGATCAATTTGGACTGGTGTGTGTAATTGGAACCACGTGTTCTCTTTGGACCTGCAATGGTGATGACCCAAGGTGTCTGAACGCTCATGGACTTGGGAAAGTTCAGATGTAGATCCAGACTCATCCTAGAACCCTGATAACAGACCAGCTCCTGAGTCCTCTATATATCACACAGGATTTAAAATTAACACTTTGAGTTAGACGGGAGACATATCAATGTTAAGTGTTTTACTCTAACACACAGATTGGTGTCACTGGAAGTACCTTAAAGTAAACAAGAACTTATAATACTTGGTTTTTTAGTTAAAAAATCAGTTTACCCTCTCTAGACTCCATTTTTTTCTGACTGGTGACACATACTGAGGGCTTGAATTTGATTTTATCTATATGATTTGTACCTTCACAGATTTAGATATGGTTTTTGAGGGACATCCTCTGTGTGCTTGCTGCCATCAGCTTTACTGGCCTCTTGAGGTCTCGTGGACCTGGGAGAGAAGTTTTAGGTTGTGACACTTCTGCAGCCACAGTTTGTCTCAGTTGTTCATAACAGTGTCTGAACTGTAATGCTGTCATCGGGAGAATCATCCAAAGTGGGGTGGATTGTCCAGGAGCAGCAAAAGCCAGGTGTTGGTGGCATTTTGCTTATAGAGACTCCAAGGAGCAACTGCAGAACATCCATAGTCTGGAGTTTTTAGAGTCAGAAAAATCACGCTTAAAATTTGTAAAGGCATGAGTGAGGCATAGTCTTGTGTTACTTTTAATGGTGGAAAATAAGGTAAGAAGGCACTATTGGAAATATGTGCCCCAGTCTTGGATTTGAGGTCTGTCACAAAGCTGGCACTGGCAGGTAGCCAGTTTTAACCAGTTGAAGGACAAATCCCAATACAGAATGGAGTGGATTCCATCCATAGCCTCCCCTAAGGAGTTACAAGTCCAGAAAATGAAATGTAATTTGGGATCTGGGCCAGGACATGCAGGCTGTAAAATTTTTGGGGTTTAAATGAGAGGGAGGATTGGCTGGAATAGTTTTCTTTCCATTACTGTGTGAGAAAGGGCTTTGTTTAACATTACAGGTTACAAATCTAACAGAACATGACAGAGAGACAGATTTCTGTATTTGTATCTTTAATAAGGGCACATTTTTAGTTTTAAAGACTGGTATGAATCACTGTGATCTAGAACTGAATTGGTACATAACACAAACAGTGGCTTAGTACAAGATTTCCCAGTCTATCATCCTCAAGTCTAAAATCTATTATTGAACAGGAGCATATCTTTAAAAAAGCATCCTTCCTCACCCTGGGTTTCATTTATAGCATCTTCTGCTGTCTTTCCTAATAGATAGGATAAGAAGGATTCCCGTGAAGATTATGTGCATATTACTGGTCCTCATCAGCTTTCCAGAACTTTTAAATTTGAAAAATTGTATGAGGAAGGAAGGGACAGTTTTTAGACCCTCCATACCTTTAATCTTCCTTTGTGCAGGAGCTGCCAACAAGGATTTGAGATAAAGGCAGCAGATGACAGTGCACCATAGTGGTGACAGTGCATCCTCATGGAGGATGGGCATTGTGTTTGTAGCTAAATTCAGGAGTGATACAGCAACATTAACCTCAACATTTCAAGGTGGCTTTCTACCCACCCCATGCAGCTATGTACCTGGATTACATGGTAGCCCTTACATCAGTGTGGCTTTGAGAGTGTAGCCTAGATTTGGGCCCAGCCTAGGATTTATCTCTGATGTTGAAGAGCTGCCTTTGGCTTGACATTGGAAGGGCTGACACAAAGTCCAGGAGCAACTGTGTGAAGCTGCCTTATTTGTATTGTCCGTCACTAATAAATTCTGGTTTACAAGAGCCTTTCTGATCTCAGAGTTGCAGGGAAACATCCTGGTACTAAGCATTCCTTGACCATTGTTCCCATTGTCCTCTCAAGTATTTGGGATCTCACAGAGGAGCACTCTACTGTCTGCCACCCTAGCACCTCAGTATGTCTCCTTGGAACTCCATTCAGTGATACCATCTCACTTTTTTGAAAGCTGAAGGTATTTCAGATATTTCCATCTAAGTCTGGTTGTGTCAAGTTCTTGTACTGTTGTGGAGTTAACACCACACACAGCCATACCATTTTCTTCATTGTGTAGAGTGTCATTTTTGTCATCTTACCTCTCATATGACCTTAATACATAAAATTGTATTACCAGCCTGCTTTTCTGTTTGGTTTTGGGTTTGGTTTTTTTTCCCTTGTTGATAGCCAGTTCCTCATAATTTCTGATGTATCCCAGTGTCAGTGTTTGTCCTTCTAATGAATAAATCTTTTAATCCAGCTCATCTGTTAGATTACAGCTCACACAGTGCAAGTCCCTCCAGGTGTTGGGCAGGAAGCAAAACACAGCACATCTGCTACAGATCACAGCTACTGCCCTGTTACTGGCCACTGCAGTGTCAAGGCTAGAAGTGCACTTAGAAGAAATGTCACAGCCGTTTCCTCCCCAAACCCAGTAAAGCACTCTCTGTGCCTGGCAAATGACCTATGCACTGAATCTTGCCAGAAAAGCAGAGATGAACAGCCCAGTGTGTCTGTTGTCATGCCTTTATGGAGCACACAGATGTGTGGGACTGCCCCACCATGCATGGAAAACTTGAGGCCCAGGGAGAGACATGGTCCCACTACATTAAACACATCATTCCATACTCTCATGTCACCAACCTTCTCTGTACCTCGACATAAAAGCACGAGCCTGTGGAGGCAAAATTTCCTGTCAAGCATTGTCCTTGTTTTAGGAGCATGTTTGCCTGAGTAAAATAAAATTAGTGAGCATTTTCAGCCAATAACCGAAGTTTGTCCCCATTGCTTATTAAATTTGCTCATGAACAAGAAGCTTCAAAACCAGTCACTGTTGCTCGTAGTTTTCTTCGCCGTGATAAATCCCGCACTGAGAGTTTGAAACAAAGAAAACCTATCCACATACTGAAAAAATGTTGTGGCCTGAGTGGGCGTAATAGAATTGACAATAGATTTTTGTCTCCATGTGTAATTTTATGTATGCATATATGTATATGTAAAATAAAATTATTGAGGATAAAAATATGACATCCTTTTTGAAAGTTTCATTTAAACCCACTAAGACAAGGAAATGAAAATTTAGGCTAAAGACTGGTGCGTGCTTGTATTTTAATTGTACGGTTTGATAATATCCATTTATTACCTTCTTAGAAATAGTATGTGATATTAAGTGAATTTTCACCCCTGGTTATCGGCAAGAAGGGAGGGAATACAACAGAACTGTTTGAGGGGAAGTATTATTTGGATTTAACTTTAATAGATGAAATTCCATTCTGATATCAAGAAAAACTAGTCCACAGAAAAGAGACTTCTGATTCCCATTTACTAGGATGGCACATCAGCTGCTGAGAGACAGTGGAGGAAGGAGGGATATCATCCACATCAGAATATATATATAAGAATATAAACAGAATGAAATTGCTTGTTTTGACAGGGATTGAAATCTTTCTTTTGTGAAATCTGATAGTGGGAAGGGAAGGAGAAGATTTGATCTGTGTATTACAGTAGTTATGTCCCAAGCAAATTGCCACCTTTGTGTTTCTTTTTTGTCTTCCGGGGATACTAAACCCTGTATGAGAGTTGTGAGGATTCTTTTGTTCGTGGGGCTGTTCTTGACATAACAAAAGCACTGATACGTGGACTGGCTACATAAAGCCATCATACAGCCAAGTGCATACTCATAAACTGAAGAGTAGGAAAAAAGCTAATGAGATTTCTCATTCTCTTCTAGTACTGCCTGATATAAAACATTTATTAACTGGTACAATATTGTTTCAGGTATTGCTTTATTTGTGCGCACGTTTACTAATATAAAACTCTTCCTGTTGCATCAACTGTCTTTTCCTCATATCTTGATGTTCCCATTTCTAAATGTTTTTAATCCTCATTTCTACATGTAGACTAGTATCTGTACATTATCAAAAGCAGTATTTCAAACTAGGAGACAGGAAATACAAGGCAAGAAGGACAATGGGAAAAAAAATAAAAAAATCCTTGGCTATTTTTTTAGGAAAGGTGAAGCCTACACAAGGGTCACCTTTGTTCTTTATTTACCACACTATATTTGGATTCCTAATCCTTTAAAACCAGTTATTTCTGGGCAGTAACTCTCTTGGACCTATGATGTATACTTTCAGCCGAGGGAAGAAGTTCACGAACATACGGCAAAAAACATAAGAGAGGGAAAGCAAATATGCCCATTGCTCCTAGGAGGTTCACTTAAGTTATGAAGGTAATGTCAGATAAGAATTTGAATTTATGTCCAAGATTCAAAATAGTACCATGTGAACTTGTGGTTTAGTGCTCAATACAGAAGCAGGACTCAGCATTGATGAAAGTCTGTATCAGGTTTGCCTATTCCAAAGTTAAAGCTGCTTTAATTTAGTGAAGGGTTTGGGCTTCTTGCTCACTTTACCACATTTTTAGTAAGTTTTTGAAATCAACAATGTAATGACATCAAATCAAATCCTAAGGCTTGCAGAGTATACATTTTTAGCTGATGTTTGCTGATCTTCTTCACTGTACTCAAATCATAATTTAATCTCTGATAAACTGGCAAATGCCACAGCAATTGCTACATTTTCACTGAGAAAGGGAAATAAGTTTTCCCAGCAGAGCTGATGACAGAGGACAGAGAGGATTTCAAAGCTACCTTTAATGTTCCTGCAACAGTCATAGGAGTTTGGCCCTTACCAGCCAGTTTTGAGTAGTTGAGTGGACTAATTTCCAACAAGGGGACCTGGGTTTTTTTGTTTCCTGTGGGGGGAAACCCAAGAAGATCAGACAAGTCAGACTAGACAGAACAGTAAATCAATTGAAATATGGCCATGATTTGTTCAATGTGCAGAGAGAGTGTATTTATCTGCAAAAGAAGCATGCATGTTGATTTTTTTCATATTAATTCTTGATAGATATGGCTGTCTGAAAAGTAAAAGTCATCCTTTCACTCAGCTTAATAAAACCTCAAGAAACAACATGTTCTTGATAACATAAAGGCATTCACTTGGTAGTAGGATAATACATTTTCAGATGGAATGGCCTGGTGCTTTTATGTCTGCACAAGATAATCTGTAAACAAATTTGAAAAGTAAGTTTTTCTGCTGTAAACTTTGTTGGCTTTACATTGGCCAGTATTTACAAAGCAGAATTTGTAAGTATGGTTAACTTGTTAAAACTTCTTAAATAAAGGAAAAGTAAACTCTAAAATAAACAGATGCTTACTGTAAGATTTAAAAATTATTTATTCAGCTGGTATTTTCCCCTTAAGTCCAATATCAGTATTAGAACACTGGAATAAAATAGAAGCCTTTAATGCAGTTCATTATTGTAGAAAGCTGTGACTAATCCATCCTCCCACTGGGCCCTAACTGCATCTCTCAACTAGTGAACTCTCCATTCCTAAAGCCTCTAACACACTTTTTATTTCTGATGTCATTTTCCCACCCTTCAACAGACAAAAGGTGGCATGTGTCTTTGCACCAGCATAGACTTGTTCTGCTGATGTCTTTTGATATTGGAAAATACTTAAAGGTATTTTACCTCATATAATAAACTGTATTTGGTATGCTTCCTGTAATTTGAGTTTGTTGCTATAGAGAGGTTGTGTAGTGTTCATAATTAATAAAGTCAGACTTCTCTCTTTGTAAGTGATAGACCATATTCCGAAATACAGACATTCACTTTCTTACAGGAAAAGTAGGTTCATAAAGCTTAAAGCATTCTAAAACAGCAAGCTCTTTCAAATAAAGTGAAGAGGAAATCAAATCTGCATGTCACCTTATCTTAGATTTATCAAAATGTTGCAAAAAACATGCATGTCTGTATCATTATTCCTTACCACTTGCCCTGTTAATTTATTTTAAAACCACTCTAGCATCGACACGACTGTAGGACAAATCATATGCTAGGAATATCTTGCCAAATTTGAAAGTCATTATAATAACCAGTTTCTTCTGGGAATTACAAAGAACAATAAAAAATATATAATCATACTGAGGCAACAGGGCAACAGGACAGATCTAAATAATTGGCAGGCCAACTACTTTTTCGACAAAGACAGTGGCAAAAACCTCATGATAATTTCTTCTACAGGTTTTTTGCAATTAAACTGGGCCTTAAGTAATAGTTTGCAATGCTAAGATGCCTTTCTATACATTTACAAACTAAGTAAAATCAGACATCCAAACAGATGAAGACAAAACAATATGTTTGATGTAACCTTTGCCAGTAGCCAACTGGATGTTTATCAGCAATTACATATTATAGGCTGAAAAGAATCAAATTACTTTTAATATGATGGCAACATCTGATGCAAGACATTTTTGTCTTCTACAGCTAAATAAATTGAATATGAATGGACTTGACAGCATGTATTATGAAATGCATTATGGTCTGGAGACTGCGTGTCGCCCTAACAACCAGACGATATTTCCTTAATTAAGTATAATTTCTTTCCTACGTGATCACAAGAAGATTCTGAACTGGTGAATTAATGATCTGGGAAATGCATGTAATTCTCTGCTCTAGGTAACTGTCAGCTTAAAACATGTTAAGCTGTTTAGGAAAGCTGCAAATACTTGATTTGTTTGCCCAGCTTCTTTTTTCTAGCATATTAAATTGTGTCTATTGAGGAACAGGAATATATATATTTTCAATTTGAAAATTATATGTTTTCTGTCTCTGAGCAGTTTTTTTTCCTTGATATATTTTCTCTTCAGTCCATATTTTTTAATAGTTTTTTTGCAATACCTATCCTGCTTACTTATTTGCTAGAAAACATTTGCTCTCGGACTTTTCCATTTTATGTCTGGCAGTGATGTTTGTTACACTAAACTGTAAGACTTCCTTCACTGTTGCCCCTTCTTCATTTCCAGGCTCCTGAATTTATACCCAGGAATAGTTATCAGTCTGCCACATGTGTAATCACAGCAAGTTCCTCCAACCATACTTTTGCAATAAGT
Organism: Sterrhoptilus dennistouni; assembly: GCA_013397095.1. Lineage (NCBI taxonomy): Eukaryota > Metazoa > Chordata > Aves > Passeriformes > Zosteropidae > Sterrhoptilus > Sterrhoptilus dennistouni. The sequence continues at coordinate 1,532,153 of VWZU01015099.1, forward strand.
ATCTTTTCAGGATTGCATACAGAAGGTTCTTGAGGATCTCTAGTGAGGGAGACTCCACAACTTCTCTGAGCAGTACAGGATCACCAGCACAGTGAAAGTTTTTCCTCAGGAACTTCCTAAGCATCAATCTCTGCCTGTTCCTCTTGCCTGATTGCTTGGCAACACTGAGAAGAGCCTGGTTCCATGATCTAACACGTTCCCTTCAGGTGCTTACATACATTGTTGCCTCTGATCATTTTCATGCCCCCCCTCTGGACCCTCTCAAACAGGTCCACGTTCTCTTTATACTGGGGCCCCCAGAGCTGGTCTCATCTCTCAAAGTGGGATCTCACAAATATGGAGGGAGAATCACCTTCCTAGACATCATAAGCAGGAGCCCAACTTGTCTGTCATGGAAAGCCCTGAGGCAATCCTCCACCTTTTACCCAAAGGAGAGCACTGCTTTTAGAGGGAACTGATAACTGTGTATCAGTTGACAAATTTAATTTGAGAACATAATGGTTTGATAGAATAAAAATGCTGATCATTCCAATCATAGAGCTTACAATTACCTATTATAACCAAAAAGTGCAGTTACAGTCCAAACCCTAGGGCCTCATCTGGTTGCATAGTATCTGAGGCCATTGATTCCAAAAGAAAACATTATTTTCATTGGGCATGGTTCTTCTTCAAACTCTTGCACTGAATCTGCTATGCAGGAACTTCTGGATGGGCTGAGTGGGTGTGTACCCCACAGATTTGCTTTTGGACTCTTTCATCCAAAGGGAAGACTTCACTCTGGTGAAGCTCATTTAAATGAGCTAACCAATAAATTAATCCATGTAAACCAGTGCAAATTGATATAGCCAATAAAGTGCAAAAGTGGCAAGTGTTGCAGGTTTGATGCATGCACACTGATCGGCTTGTTTCCTAAGCATTGATTTGGAATCAGGACAGAGGCTAGCTTCTGAAATTCGTCAGATTTCTCTAGGGACTCTTTTCAATGCAAGAAATCAACTTTGTGACATAAAACAAGTGTGTATTTTTTTCATATGCTGAGAGTATTACAGAAAGGACTGACCAAAATGAGCCTACCTTTTTCTTACACCACTGTATGCAAGGAACAAGTTTGCAGGGAGTGCAGGCTCTAGACTTCTAAGATAAGATGTGCATAGAAAAAACATTGCTGGAAGGTGAGGCAAAATTAAATTGGTATTTCCCCAGAATCTGTATTTTTATTTATTTTTACTTGCAACTGAAAATTTGAAATCCTTAGGTTCTAATCAGATCCTTGGCAAAAAATAGCTCTATATGAATATGAGACAGACATGTAAGAACAGGTATGCTATGAGTTTTAAAACAAGTTTGTTTTACGGGTTGGTTAAACAAATTTGTTTATAGGTGAATTTTTCCAGTATTCTCAAAGGGGGAAAAAGTCTATTTTTTTTGAGCAAATACGTTCATCTACATTTTTTCACACTTTGTAGCAGATGTAATGTGGTTGTGCAAGTTTGTGATGTGTGCACACAAAGATACATACAAAGTAATTATTGCATATGAAGAAATTACTGGAAATACTGCCTTGTGTCACCATCTGCAAGAAAAAGAGCAGACCACACTTTCTGACTGACTTTCTCTAACCAACACAGTAAATAGCACTTTACGACATAGAACTGAAGAGAATCAACACTTCACTAAGTCATGATGTTGCTAACATGGGACCTTGGAGAATGGGAGAGCAAAAACCAAGGAATATGAATGGCAAAGAAGCTCTCTCTCCAAAGCTCCTCTGGCATGTCTTTTGTTTCATTTTTTGGTCTAAGTCTCAGTCTTGCTTTAGTACATATGCTCTTTGTTATTAATGTCTTTGTTTTTCATGAGGAGAAGAAAAATGCTTTTAAACACTGTGTATGTGTTTTAAATGGGTGTCACTACCAAACTCACTGTCAATAGCTAGTCTTACTTAATCAGTTATAAAATATCATGAGTAAGAGTTCTTAATAGAGACTGGAAAAATCCAAGATAATTGCCATAATAGGCTGAAGATCTCTGAGTCTGAAGGCTTTAGAAGTCAGAGAAAATTGGGGACATATGTGTTCTGTCTGTAAGATTGTTCTATATAGGATATGGGAAAATGGAAATGGCAGGCATTTTGCAATGTACAGTAGCAGTCATCATAGAAAGAACATATGCATTTGTTTGTCAGAAGCAGTGAAGTGAAAAATGACACTTAATTCGAGCTGGCATAAAATGGCCTCATTAGCAGTAAAAATAATATATGTGTGTAGCTTGGTTGTCAATAGGAACAAAACATATTTCTTCTGACACATATATTAGTGTCTTTTAAGATTCATGTCAAGTTTTCAGTCAGATTTACTAATTTAAAGAATGCCTCCTTTTTTTTTTCTTTTTTTTTTAAATATGAGAGAGCTTGAACTGTAAATAATGTGTGTTTCTAGGGTGCTGTGATAACACCAACAATGGACCACACTATGTCAATGCAGCCAGCAAGCATGATGGGCCCTCTGACCCAACAGATGAACCACCTTTCCTTGGGCACAACAGGAACGGTAAGAGCACTATTTTTTTTCTCTATTGCTTACTGAATTTCCTAAGGTAATTTACTACTCTTTTCAGTGCTTTTCAGGGTTTCACCATCATACCGTCACCATTAGTTATGACAGAACAGAAATGACAAAGTAGTATAAGTAGTAAAATGGAAGGCCAACAAAACCTGATCTATATTTAAGAGGAATTATCTGTACTAGTTCTCATATGATTATGGAAGAACTGTTCTGTCAATTTGTTTTTTAAATTGTTTGCTTGTCAGTGTAGAAAGCATACCCCTGGGATCAGGAGTTCTGGCTTTGTGGACAGATCCACTACTCACTTCAAACCATAGCAGCCAGCCATATGTATTTTGCTCCTAGTTTAGAAATATGACTTTTGGTCAAGGCCAGCTGTGTTTCCAGTATATCCTATTTAAACATGCGTATTTCAGCAACTGTTTCTGAATTTTCTTTTTAATCTGTGTAGGTTGTACTCAGCTAGCTCCCCCAGAGTCAAAGAAAGGCAAAAAATCTTCTTAATTAAAATTATTTAAGCTCTCTGAAAAATTCCTAAAATACCGCAACTGTAGACTATATATGGTGGTTTGATATGTGAATGTGTCGACCCTGCATGTAATGTAAATTTTTTTCAAAAATACAGACATACATATTACACATCTGTATCTTTAGCACACATGTTCTTTATGTAATAATTACATGAAACATGTAATTACATAACATGCTCTGTTATGTTCTTACTCTTTTTTTCACCATTGTTCTGCTTGATACTAATCTATAGGAACACAGTTTTCCAACTTTTTTTAAAATTGAATAAGATACTTAATACATTTGCATCTGTACAAAGTTATTTAACCCACTGTGTTGGGTCTCTTCCTGATCTCTTCACCTCCTTCTTCCTTATCTGTTGAATTTAATTCTAACTCCAATGTCTCTTCTTACTTCTTTAAAAAACTTTGTTAAGAACTTAGGCTTCTGTATTTTTTTCCAAAGAAACTTAAATACGATGATTTATTGTTTATCCTTGATATTTTAAATGTTGCATTCAATAATCAGAATTAGGAATTACATTGCAAAGTTAATCTCAGCATATTCCCCTTCATGAAACTGAAGGAAATAATTGGTATAGTGGGAATTTCTGCATGTGTAATTATTGTGATTCTAAAGCATGTTTAAAAGTTAAGGCAAGGAAATGGAAAATGAATTCTAGTTGTGCTGTTGGGCAGCTCCTATGAATTTTTTCCTTTGCCTGTCATTTTCAATTCCGTAGCTCTTAACAGACGTTGTCTTCTGTGCTCATTGTCTCACAATCTTAATGCAAACTAGAAAATTCCCAGTTAATATTCTCATCTTGCTTGAGACTGCTACAGTGCTTACAGTAACAAATCCATCTGGGGAGTCAGGCAAAGGACTTTGAGAGCCAGTGGGTCATGTAGTGGGTGACAGTGAGATCCTGAACTCATGTTACTGCAACCAAATGAAAATCTTTCCTTTCTTTTCCTAGCTCTTTATACAGTTTTGTCTTTCAAGGTCGCAGCGTTCCCTGTGATAACTTCTTGAAATACATTCAGAGGTGTACCATACAGGTTTATGTTTATTATCTGTATAACTCCTAAGTCATTTGCAGCAAACTTAAAGAGCAAGAAAGAGTAAATGATTGATGAGTGCTGCAATATCCACAGGCTTTTCAAACATCTCAAATGGCACCCTATTTTATCACATACAGGATTTCTCGTAGATTAAAAAAAGCATTAGCACCATATTCAGTTTAAATACTCATGCAAGCAGTATAGTCATGGATGTCATCGAGAATTCCTCCTGTTGGGAGTTCCTCCTATCAGAAATCATGATTTGGGCTGCCAGTAGCAGTTTTGTTGGATGTATCCATCCAGATGTGAAATTCATTCTTCAGCATGTATTCTGTTACATTACAGGGAGAAAAAAAACAACATGGGAAACACAAGCTATTTAGAGATACGATTTATTTAGAGACATTTTTCTTCATTTATTTGGAATTCTGAGTTTTGGTCCAGAGAGAGGAGCATTGAGAGCATAAAGCATGAAGAATTGTGCCAAGTCCAAGCCATACTACTGTGGGTACCTCAGCAGGACTAGGTTTTATGGGAGATAAAAGATACAAATGATACATTTCTGTTATGAATATATTTTTCAATTTTATCCTTAAAACTGTGCAACAGAGTGCGATTAAGAGCCACCAGCTACCTTTTAAGAAACCAGCCAGATTTTTTTAGGCAAGCAAGGTAAAAAGTCACAAATAACTCTACTCAAATAATTGTCCTCACTGTTGGCAGTAATTCTGTCCCAATTTAATTTAAAAGGTTGCAGTATGCAAAGCAGTTTTTATGAGAAGGCCTTCATATGTTCACTTCCTTAGACAAAGCATTTTGCTAATTAACATAACATATTTTTCAGCTGAAACAGACCCCTGTGGTCACTTCAGTGAGAGTTGACTTCAAAATCACCTCCACACTTACCTGATTCAGGATGAACATGGGTTTCTAAAACATTGCTTCAACAGAAAATCTATTTTCTAGTGAGTGAGCTAGAGAAATAGCATAAGGGCCTATGCAGCTTCTTATCTTGTGGGAATTACTTGGCCTTTTGATGCTCCTTAAAAAATTAAAATACTCTGTCCAGGCTGGAGCCATTCCATCTCCCTTCAGAGAGGAGCACTCTTTAGCTCTTTGGTGAGGCAAGTGGTCTGACTAACAGCAGCCTCTGCCATTTCCTGCCTTGAGTCCAAAAACTGGATTTGAGTTTTGATCTCTCAGTCCTGAGGCACACATTAAAACCCTTGGGAATCCAGAAGGCAGCTGCCTCCATCCGCTTGATTATTTTATGATCAGCCCAGGTTGGGCTTAATGCTGGTAGGACTGTTCACTTCTATCTGTGAGCATCCAGTTCAACAGTCAAAACAAAGTAGTTTTCCTATGGACTCAGTCATAGTTTGTTGCATTTCACTTGTGCTATGTAAAGCCTTCTGCAAAAATGGTTTACTTAGCAAAACCATTTGCCATGAATAGGGAAAAGAAGTTATCTTTCTATCCAAACTCCCAAAGAATATGTATTTAATTTCATTTTATGATATTTTTAACATTCTTATTTCTTATCTATTATTGAATTGTCCACATTAAATTAGACATCTCTGCTATAACAAGTACTCCCTAATCAGTAGGATGCCTGATCAGGCTATCAAGATGCCAGACCGAAGGAAAAACTCAAAATCCATCTTTGCTTGATTCCAATGCCAAAGGATGGTATAAGGCACTGGAGGGAGACAGGAGGTAAAGGTGTGCCCTTTATGGCACCTCGACCCTATGCTCCTGTGTTGTGAGAGAAATTGATGCAGCATTTGCATGTCCCAGTTACTGTGCTTTGTGTTTCATCCACCAAGAACATAATTCCTTTTTGCCTTTATGAAAATCAAATTGATTTCTGCCAGTGAAAATACAGCTTTTGTTGATGATGAATTGAGAGGCACATGTGCTGCTCTGATCACTTCCCCATTCTGCTTGAAATCTGGAGTTAAGCAGATAAGCTGCCAGAGGGGCAATTTCTGCCACATTTATATGTATTTTTCATAGATACCTCTTCACTCTAAAAGAGCAAAATGCACTTACATGGGTGTACTAGCTGTGGGCAAATACATAAAGAAAACCTAAGCTTAAATTATGTCAACATTACAGCAAGAAAGCAATAGCTCTGAATATTCTGATTAAGGCTGACAACCCAGTCTCAGCTCCTACAATTGTATTAAAATGAAATTTTAATGCCAGAAGGCATAATGTGAAGATAGACAAGGGCTTTAAAGCTTGATTATTTTTTTACTAGTTTATTATTATTTATTATAGTAAGTCTTGTTTTTTTCCTGTGTAATATTCATCTACAATTAAGTCTGCTATTGAAAAAGGTACCGTGGAGGGAGAATAGAGTGTGTGAGTTTGTAAGGGTAGCACTGAAAGAGGAGCATTAGTACGTGTTTAATAATGTATGGATGCTGGAATTGTTCCATCATCAGCCTGTCATTCAAAATGCTTCCGATACAACCATTGACCTGACATCTCTTTCGTGGTTAATAACATTGTGATTGATGCCTGAGTGGATATAATACAAAAACCTTTAGAAATGTAAAAACTGAGCAGTTTGATCACTGCTTTCAGTCATTGCTGCTTGGCACTTCCAAGGTTGGCCATCAGCAGCAATAGTCTGCCACTTCCATGGGAAAAAGATTTGCTTATTCTTTCTCCTATTCTTGTAATTCCCGAAGGAAGTTTGCTGTTCTGTACTTTCTTGGTTGGGGTTTCCCTCTCCTCCCTGGTGTTAGCATCCATTTCAGATACTGCTTGGGTTCCAGTTTCATTCAATAGTTTGAGGCGGCCTTTGTTAGTCCTCACAGAGTTAGGCAGAGAGGTAACTCCAGCTTTTTCTCCCTCTCCTTTGTAACTGCCTTACTGTAGCCTTCTTTCATCTTAAACCTTTGAGGCCCACACCAATGGGAGAGTGAGTAGAAGCCAGGTTTTTTTACTAAACCTCGCAGTTCAACTGGCTCCTTAATTGTTCTTCACACTTGAAGTTCACTCTGCTTTCAGTTTCTTATTTAGAAACTTGATAGTCAACTTACAAAATAAACCCTCCACTGCACTTTTTAAACAACAACAAAACAACAAAAGAAAATTGTTTAATTGTTGAGATACTCTGTATTAAAAATGCAGTCAGGTGAAAAAATTGCAATGACATATTGTGGGATCCTGTTGTAACTGCAAATTACCCTAACTCAGCTTTCCTGGTTTTATAGTATCACTGAAATTTCTCAGTGGAATAGCAGGCTTGTTATGCAGGTACATCAGTCTTATCTTTCACTTTGTTAGTTCTTTTTGTTGCCAGCAAGGCTTGATGATATCTCCAGAACCCTTCAATGGAACAACAAGCTTGTTATAGGTTTTTTATCTTTTATTTCCTTTGGATACTCCATGGTCACCGGTGGTTTAAAATGTCACCTGAAGGCCTCAGAAGAATAACTGCTTTGTTAGATAGGGTTGGTTTTTTTCCTGTTTAATCTTCCATTCTATTTGCAGATACTACAGCTACATGGAGCTGGAACATCATCACATTCCCCTCATGTTCAGATTCTTGTTCAGAAAGTGCTTTCTGTTATTCTAATTGCGTGTCACAAGGTCCTTGGAGGGCTACAGGAGCAAAGTTTCTTTGCAGTCTTGTGCCTTTCATGTTATCAGGTGTTAATCTTAGAGCTCTTTTATTTTATTTATTGACTGACAGTTTCAGTTACTGTTTGTGTGGAAAATATAGGACTGAACCCATTTCAAATGAAATAGCCTAGTTCAGGCTGAAGCTAAGATCTTCCTTATCCTTTTACTCAGCCAAAGTCCAGGGCAAATGTAAGTGATTAACAACATGGAGCTTTCTGGGGCAGGAGATCCATTTAAAGAGAATTGATTTTGGTTAAAAGGGAGAAGATCAGCATAAATTCTTGTGAGATTTAAAAAAAAACCAGGTAACTCCTCCCACACCTTTCTTCCCAAACATTCTCTTGAAAGGCAGTTCTAATTTACCTCATGTGTAATTTGAGATAAAAAGGTGCACTTAGTGCAACTGAAAAGCATGAGATTCTAAGCAGTCAACAGAGGAGTAAGAACTTTTTTCATGAAGGATTGAATCGATTTGCAGAGTTCACTGCCATTAAATATTACTGAGACAAAAAGGTTAACAATCTTAAAAATAGATTCAGTATTTCTATAAGGAAACATTTGTGAATGCAACAGCATTTTTTAAGGAAAATTCTTAAATTGACAGCATAGGCCAAATACCTGCTCAGATGAGCAAGGAAAGGTGTGATCTTTTCCCTTTCTGGACCATCTTGAAATTCCACAGAGTCACGTAAGAGCTGGGCAAATCAGCTCTTGTGCAGATGAGACTCTGCTCATGTGTTTCAACATGGGTTCCACAGTCTATGTTTGACCATAGCTGTGGTTAGATGCTGGTTTTGAATGAATAGAGTTTATAAATTCATGTATCTGCAGTGTTCTCCCTTCTCTTCTGAACTTAGCTCAACTTTTCTACCATTTGCTGGTAGTGGCTTACTGTTTGCCTTTATGTGCAAGTATGCCAATCTTCAAAGCCTATCTGTCATAGGCAGGAAGGGAAAATGTAAAAGGTGAATAAACACAGATGGAGGGAATTCCATTTTTGGTCCAAGCAGCACTTCATCTGAGCCCAGCAGGTCTGTAGCTTTTATTCTGTGTTCAATTTTACCTTCACATAACACTTCCACCGATGAACAAAGAGCTTTTGTTAAGGACTCCTTGCCTCTCTTTGAGGTATCAGCTACTGACTCAAAGTGACATTACCCCAGATTCCCTTTCAGAGAAGGAATCAACTCCCTGATTGTGGTGATAAAAATACACATCAACACAAAGCAATAGCGATGGATCAGCAAAGCAAAAAGTACCTGCCAGAAAAGCCCTAACTAATATAACTTAATTTTCATCATCAAACAAACCTCAAACTGATTTGCAGATGACTTCACAAAACTGTAAGCTAGAACATTTAGAGACTTGTTTCTCATATATTTTCTTTAATATGACTGCTGCAGTTCTTTTTTGTGATTTCTAGAAGTGCCACCTGGTGAATGGGAGTGTGGTTCAAAGCCACCTCTTCCAAGCATGTTGGGTTTTCTTTATTTAGTGATAGCCATGCACTGCATATAAAATGAACTTTTTTTTTATTTTGTAGTAATGAATAGAAACTGAAAGCCATAAAACTGGTAGTATGTGGCATGAATTTAGTGGTCTGCAGAATATCCACTCAAAAAAGGCTCATTTATAGTCATACTCCCAGAAGTTTTTGTTGATATCTCTCCTATAGATGAACCAAGATTGTGAACTCATTTTTCTAACTACTAGTAGGTAATTTACCTAAATACTTTGAATTTCAAGAGGAAAAATATAATATTCACACATTTTCTTGTGAAATTCTGCTGATGCTATAAACGACAGGGCAAGTTTTGGGGGGAGAAATAATCTCTTTATTTAGCAGACAGGGAAGTAGAAAAGAGGGACAAATAATAGGTTGAAAAAAAACCCCTGAAAATAATTCTAGGTTTGAAACATCCTGCCACGCCTACAACTGGCAAACTCAGTAAGAGGTGGAAAACAAAAGTACTCTAAATGTCAGGTCTGTCATCTCTATTTTCTTGATGTGTTTCTCTTTTGTAAATGTGCTTTCCATTTTTCAATCAAGAAGAGAACTCTTTGCCTTATTAGAATGCAACTTGTTTTTATTATCCTGCCTGTGTTTAAACAAGGCTCAGGTAATTTTTACTGAAATGAGGAATATGGCTTTCCAGAGAAGTAACAAATCCAAATATTAGTGATGAAGACAAGCTCTGTGGGGGCTCTGTAATACAAGGCAATTTTGAGGATCCTAGGGAGGTGAAGGGTGATTTTTCAAAACTGTGGCCATGTGAAAAGCAAGAAGTGTCTCCCAGAGGTGCTGTTTCCACACTTCTTCTCTGCCAAGAGCTGGGAAGCAGGTCCGTGGTCATTTCTCCTCACATACACATGCACACAAACACGGCAAGAAGTCTTGAAATCCTTGAAGAAGGTGTATTGTCAGTGGAAAAGAACAACTTGATAAATTATATGGAAAACCAGCTAGTTTATCCAAAGTACTGTTGTAGTCCTTCACATAATATCATTTAGGTCTAAGGTGAACTGTATCAACATCAGAGAGAGATATAAACTTTAACTGAAAGAAAAGGGTGTGAAGGTGAAAGACAGAAGTGGTTTACAACACACTGTAGGTGCATGAAGGGTATCCATGGAAAGGAAAAGAAATTTTAGGGATGCTACCAATAAGGTTATGAAAGTAGAATAGGGAAAGCATGACTTTAACATGTTGCAGAAATTGATAATATGTTAAGAGCTAGACTAGTGTTTGAAGTGAAGCACAGAAAGTTCATTGTTTGGACATCTAGAACTCAACTGGACCGAACACTTTAGAATCCATGGGAGGGATTTCCAGGTGTTGACACAAATCCAGAGCAGTGGCTAAATAGCCTTTTTTCATCTCCAACCTCTGTTTTTCATCACAGAGAAACATTGTTATTTCAGTTCAAAACAAGTAACATTCATTTAAGTACTGAAACTTCAGAATATTATAAAAATTTTTAAAAATGTTTACTGAGAATAATGTACCAAGATTCAGAAATAAGCTGTGCATCAAAATAACATTTTATTTGCAGTGGCTGAGGTTTCCAGTCAAAGAGTAAGCATATGTTGCAACTGATCATGCACAGTATCCTCTTACTAAAAAACATTTGGAACCAAGAGTTAAGACTGATTCATTTCAACATTTGTTGTGTGATTAGTAAGTATACTGCACTCTTTGGAATTTTTTTTTTCTTTCCAATGAGATGGGTACATTTTGTTAAGCAAAATGTTTCTGCTCTCAGCAGCAACCTTTGCATTACATTTTCCCCTGTTCTTTCATAAGGGAAATTTTTTAATTCCAGAGGCACTGGGACTTCACAGAGACACTAGATTGCAGGTGTTTCAGTGTTTTAGAAGGTGACCTGTTGCCATGTTACTCAAAACACATACAATGGAGTTGAAAGAGAATTTAATCTGAAAGATGTTCAGTATTTTAATCACAATGGACGATATAACATAACCTGTGTATTGGACAAAGTCCTGGTCCTGCAGCTGCTCACAAAAATAAATTGACTGCCTTTTCCCATATCGTATGCCACTGAATTTCAGCTCACAGTGCATTTCACAGTTAATCCACATGGTTTATCAGATACTTGGCAAAGTGGTACCCCAAAGGTTTAAACTTCCCATAAGACAAATTACCAGTGCTTTTGAGGTATCTTTCTTGTTTCCTTCTGGAAAGAGCAGCCTGTTCAGAGTTCACTCATTTGTGAAGCAAGGTTAAATGAAGGAGCTAAAGGTACAGTCTTCATACATTGTGTAAGACACTGAGATCCTGTATATACAGTGATTTCAGATTGAAGTTCTCAGAAAAGGATAAGCTTTGTTCAAATTATTTACAATTCTATAGAGAGCAGTTGATGGCAATAACCTCTGTGCCCTCTGATAGTATTTTATTTTCTGTGAGTTATGGGTGATTCTGTGTCACAGCTACGAGGCTGTAGAATCCTCTTGCTCCTAAAAGACTCAATTTGGGAGAAGAGTTCTGCTATACCTAATATTTACAATGAAACAGCTCAGTCAGCACTTTTCATTGAGCTGTAGCAAGGGGTTTGAGAGCAGCTGTGTTGAGTGAATTTGGGAGTTTGCTGAATTGATTTGTTTTTCTAGCGAGGTGATGAACTGTTGAACACAGCAGATTTCTACTGTGTGGCAGAGGTGAGCCACACCTCATCGGGATGGGCCCAGGGAGCACTTGAATCCCAGAGGAACATCCTCTTCTGCTCCCGTGAAGGACTGCTCTATCCTTCATGACATTTAATGGGTTTTGAATGTGGTAGACACACTTGAATGCTTCTAATTTTGCCTTTTTAGTATTAGTAGTTGTAATGCAACAACAGAAACTTTGTTAAGACTTTAGTATCTAAATGTCCAAATTATTGTGCATTTGCCAAGCTCAACTCCCAGTTTTCCTTTGCTGTGTTTCCCTTGGGGGTTTCTCTTAAAATAGTATAATATTTATATGACACAACCTGATTTCACTGATCCAAGAACTTCATGGTGTTTGTGTTCTCTGGCACGTGAACCACAGCTGTGTGCAGTGTTTGCAGTGTAGACCAAAGTGCTATGATTTCCAAAGAGATTTTTTTTCCAACTGCTCAGGCACCTGACTGCTCCCTTCCTCCTGTTTACTGTAATTTTGTTCTGCTGCTGACCTTAAAACACCTGCACTTGACTAAAAATTAGTTGTATTTGTTCTTTTTCCAATTGCCATTTTTGACAGTGCAAATCAGGGTGACGAAAATGAAGTAACGAGGGGAACTGAGAATTGGGCTATGATGATATTCCCAGAGATAACCTTTCCTAGTTTATCCACAGAATCCAAATTGGTGCTCAAAATTTTAGTGTTCAAAGATAACTATTTTACAAAAGCTATCTTGCTGACTTTCTTTTAACATACAGATGCTCCTAACTAGCTTTAGTAGAACTGATTTCATCTGAAGACAATGGACTTATCTCATAATCTTTAGTTTTCTGGAAATAAATGGCTGTTCCAACAAAATGGCCATAATTTGATGGATTGCTATTATTTTCTTATACACATTCTATAAGATTATTGTATTACATTAAGTTTATCCATAACTAAAAAATGCAAGTAGCAACATTTCTAGATTTCCTTGATGGGCAAGGGGACATAAGGAAATAGTTAGTAGCAAAAAAATTCCACTCAGTGTGAGGCCATTAGTTGAAGAAGGAAGTTTCCTTATTTTATTTGTACCTGAACAATATTGAGAGCAGAAGACCACTGACCTTGCTGAAATCTTTATCCTTTGTTTAAAACTGAGTGTAACAGAGTTGGAAATCAGAAAATGATTGATGGAAAAATTTAAAGTAATTAATCTGCAACAGAAGGCAAGGAAAATAATACATTTCAAGGCTTATAAATCCACTTTTCTTTTTCATTAATTTTCATACAAATGTCATGAGCAGTGTTATATTTTCTTGCATTTCAAAATAGAAAAATATGGCTTAAGCACCAAGGCATCATCTTGAGCTTATTTTTAATATTAGGATTTTTACTTTATTGCATACACTCTTGGATATGTGTTCCAAGGACTCTTAATTATATGATTGCAATTACAAGTCTGGCACAGAACTGTAAAGTATTAGTGTCTCTTGTCTGTAATTGTTCTACAGAGATCTTTGCAGGCGGAGCTGATCCTATTGTAAGAATTTTCAGTACTTATTGATAGTTTGAAGCAGTTATTTTTTAGGCTGTTCAGTTAGTTCAGTTTATGAAACTGTGGCATTTCTATGGAAGTTTTTTAACTCCATCTGTACATATACTGCAGACTTATGCCAAAGATTTTTTTTTTTTTTTTTTTTTTTTTTTTTTTTTTTTTTTTTTTCCCTAAGGTACAAATTATACAGGAGGGAATCTGTAGCATTTGCTGTTCCTCCCAAACACAACAGGTCTCCAGTCTTTTCAGAGATATCCTGAGGAAGAGAACAACTGACGAATAGCAACAGCAGCACCTATATTGCGTTTTATATTCTCAAGGTGTTTTTAAAATGTCAATTAAACCTTATAGCATCACTTAAAAAAATAATCAAATCATTGCAAGTTCCTCAATTCCCTTTGAGGTAAATTACCTCCATACAGTGTAGTCTTTCTTACAGTATGGACAGCAGCTCCTGTTGCAAACCCAGGGATGCTCAGCTGTACATTTGAGGCAAAGCCTCAGTGTGATGGACTGCCATAGGCTGTTCTGGTCAAGGCAGCTGAACTAATTGGCCCATTCTTCTCAGTAAGAAAAGAGAAGATTTTACCAGTTGAAGGTAGATTTGGCTTTACCATCTAGCAGTGAATCTTAATTGCTTCTCACTGAATAATCTGTAATAATCTGTCCTCTATACTAATAATAATGAAAAATATTTTAAAATAGAAATTTTCAGTTAACTCAGTGTTCTAAATTCCCATACCAAATTATATCATGAATGTCAAATACATTTTGGCATTTATATTTCTCTGAGTTCACTAGCAGTATGGACAGCTGTGTCTTGGTGGTTGTATTTAATGTTTTTAATCCTGTCCTGTTTTCATTTTCACGCTCCATGTAGTGTTTCTCATGATCTTCACAACAAGCAAAAAGTTCCAGTCCTGAGGCAGGGATGACAGTTAAGCAGATGCTGTTTCAGTTCACAATTACCATTCCTTCAAGGCTGTTAGGGGATATTACAGCTGGGCAGGCTGGCAAACCATCCCCCACGCACACCCTCCCATCCTAAGATTAAATTCTTTGTCCCTGAGCCACAAGTGCGAGGAATCTGCAAATGCCCTCATTCAGCTTCAGGAATAGCCATTTTTATACTTCCTGAGTCTTAACTCTGCTAATTTGTATTTTAGCAGTGTGGCCCATGAGTTCCGTATAACACTTGTATGTCAGCAGCAATCCTTCTTTGTAAGGTAAATCATGCAAAGTCCTATGACTTTAAAGTGTTAATATAAATTCATTTGACAGAAAAATGGCCACTTTGTCATTTCTGTCATATTCTTGGACAAGGGAATTTGTAGTGCAGTTAGGACTATGTCCACTGCAAATATTTGCACAGCACTTAATCTTTTTTTTTTCTTTTAATATATATATTATTTATAAAAGGGAAGGAGAAAAGGAACGTTATGCTGATCAGTGAGCACCAGTGCAAGATGAAGATGTCTGAGCTTTCCAGTCAGTCCATGTGCCAGAGCCAGAAGTGCATCCAAGAACCAGAACAGACAACCTATCCTAGAAATAGATACTCTGCAAGATCCTCCTGAGAAGAACAATACCCTGACTAGGCTGAGGCATTTAGAAGAGGCCAGAACTGCTTGCCTGTACAGGCTGGGGTGTATTTGTGCAGCATTGGTTCCTTTTCGCATGATTGGAGCAGAGGGATCAGAAGAGCTCACTGAGAACTCCTGTTAGGGCCTGTGTAGAATATTTAAAATATGTGCCTTTAAGGAAAGCTGAAGATGATTGAATTTCAGTTTGATAGCTGTGGATGGGCTTTCTCAGCTGTGGTTCTTTTTCTTTTTTTCAGCACTGTATGTTGCTTCCATGCCTTGTCACCAGTAATATTTAAGATTAAAAAATCTCTCAGCTTCACCTCCTGATCTCATGATGAAGGGAAGGGAAGGGTTGAAGATGTTATTTTAAAGCACATGGGGGGAAATGTTACAGCCTTTCTTTCTATTCCCAAGTGGAAGTATCTGAAGCATTTCCAAGTATCTGTAAAGAATCAGAGTGGTGTCCTAAAGAAGAAAGCTAAATGCCCTAATACAGATTGAGGGAGTACAGGAGACTATCTCTCCTGCTGACCTTACCAGTTATTATAGTTTTGCTGTCATAGACAGTAATGTTCTATTAATCTGGATTCCATTTGAGAAGATGTAGTGTGGTAGATTTTTTGTCAGTTTTTATGTTCCAGAGTGATTCATAATGTGAAGATAATATATTATTTAAAGTATATCTACACCTCTGACTATGCATTGTGACACAGTCAAGGGATCTTGTTCTCTCTTAGAATACCCATCTCCAAGCTCTATTAATTTTGTTTGCCATTTGTAACATCTATCTTGTACCATTTTCAAGTTGTTACTATGCAGCCACTGAAAAAGGGATGAAAAATTGTCTCTAAACTTTGTATTTCATTCATGTATAAATTTGAAAAACTCTATGACAACAGGATTAAACATGTAGGAATTGCATATTGAAACATCTTAGAGGATATTCCAGGCTATCCTTCTGTAAACTGAGCAGTGCATCTCTTGGTACATTTTCTTGTTTCCTCTCCTTTATGACAAGTAGCTCATTGACATTGGTGTAGAGCATTTCCTTTCCTTTCTCTCCTGAAATGGTTTTTAAATGTCCACTGCTGCAAAACCTTCCTTAAAGCCAGTCACAACTGGGAATTTTCTCTTTTCTAATTTCCCCTTTGCCCAGCCTTATCTTTCTTTACCTTGAATTTGCCTTCGGGGCAAGACTTACCCACATCTCTAAGCTGGATGCAAAGTTTCTCAACCCCTCACTTCTTAGGTCTGCTCCCAGCTCAACCTCATAGTTCTTGTGAGTGACACAGTAATACATTGCCTGGATGAGAGCTGACAGTGCTCTGAGAAATATGACAGTACCTCTGCCCTTGATCAGGCTTCCCATTTGAAAGTTTTCATTTTGGTAATTACATCCTTCCCAGATAGTAGCTCTAGTCATTGATCATACTAATATCATTATAACTGATTCCTGTAAGTCACCTTTTAAAGACACTTTCTATGGTTTCTTTTCCCCCTATATCTTCTTCTTCTGCAGTCACAGGATAAGACTTTTTCTGTCTACCCTTCATCTGATTGATTGGAAATGCCAAGTGCTTCCTTTACGTATGGCCTGGTAATATACACATCACATTTCTTCCCTTGGGATCTTAATCAGAACAAGTAATGGCCTTTAGCTTTTCTCATTAGCAAAATGGAAAAGCACCATACCCAATCCATTAGAAATACAGCATTGTATAATATGAATTTATAGGAAAATGGCTACATGCCAGCAGAGATGGAGTGAGTTTACCTTAAAGGATTTTCAGGGGAAAAAAAAAAAGAAAAAGAAAAAGTCACCCTTTCTGTCTGGCTTGCAAACATTTTGAGCCGTTACTTATCATGCCTGTCTGTCAGGCATTTTGCAGTTTTTCCTTAAGTGCTGTTTGGACATCTCTGTCATATAAAGGGCATTCATAAGGAGGAAATACGCATGTTTGAACATGTATTTATATTTTCCCCAGTGTTGATTCTCTTCCTGGATTGTTCTCCTCATAATCTCTATCAGAATTAGAGAGAGGAGAAGAAATTGGGAAGATTTTGTTATTTTGCTTTGCTTCTAATTTTTCACAGAATGTGCTAGCTGAAAAAATGTATCAAGAGCAACCATTTCAGCATACTCGTCTATCAAGCTGAGACTGCTGGTACACATTTTTTCAGCCCTGTCTAAAACTATTTACAATCAGTACAGTGAGAGCGAGGACAAGACTGATTAACAGATTTTTTTCTCCAGTGATGGGAGTTGCTTTATACTTGGCCCAGTCTTTATTACCCCTAGAAATTATTAAAATTCATACACCAGCACTGAAAACTTTCAGTGCTTGTATTTTCCAGAACTGTAAGAAGGTGTTAAAGCACAAATCAATACCAAATGATAATTGTATATAATTTGAATACATTTGAGGTGGTTCTGTCTCCTTTGGAAAACTAGCACTGAAAGAATCCAAAGAACAGCCTTGGAATGCTGCTATTCTGCCAGCACTAAGACACATCTGTTTTACTGGCCCCTTCAAGCATTGTTCATATTCCTGGTAAAATAACTACAAAGCACACCCATAAAGCTCTCTTTAATAGTGTCTTATGAAAAATGAGCACCTGAACTTTTCAAACAAACCTCATGTTTCCTATGTGTTAAGTTGCTCACCTGTACAAAATGAGAATTAAAACCTGAAGCATCAGGCTTGTGATCTTGGTTACTTCACTTAGGGTTCATCAGCTGTTTTGATCACACTCCCCAATGAAACAGTATCTGATAGGTTAGAAAATACTATAGTGAAATTGTATGAAAGACCTACAGGAGTCAAAAATCGGAGGCATCCTAAAGGGACCTCTCTGTAGGAGGCAAATACTGATTAGATGATAAGATAGGAGGGCTTAAGGCAAGGAGGAATGGCTATTTTTTGAGGTATTGGGATGTTTTTCCTTTTTGCATTTTCTGTTTTATTATTCGGCTGGTTTTCATTGTTTTGTTTTGCTTTGAATTTTTGGCATCTTTCCCTATTCCTTAGCTCTTCCTCTCATCTTTTAGATGAAACAATGACAAATTAGGAGAGATTCTGTGTAATTTTTTTTATCACGCACGTTTAGGTGTTCAACATTGTTATCAGATCGTTACAAGGTAGATAAGCTGATGACATAGCAGTGTAGTTCAGTCCACTCTGCTAAAAGTCAACGTTTCTCCTTTGCTTTTGTAGCCCTGTTGCTGATATGATCTCCTGTGTCTCAGAGATCCTCCCACAGCTGATAATTTAAATACTTAGGGGCAGACTGTCATATTCCTGCCCAGCCACACTCTATCAGTAGGGCACTGACTTTAATTTTGGGGTGATCCTTCTCCCACAAGAATTTCAAAAGTTTGTGGGAAGTGGGAAAAGGAATTCTTCCCCAAAATTTCTTACTATTACCACCTTCCACAGCCCTACCATATAAGCAAAGCTAATGGTCACGTAAAGACATTTAAGGATTTTGACACAACAATTTTTATGCCAATGAGAAGCAATATTTTGTACTGCATCCCTTTAAAACACTTCACTTTAAATGTACTGAAGTTGGCACCAACCTTTATAGATTAGTATTCTCTAGTATTCCCACCCTATCCAAATGCAGACATGGCTGATCCTTTTGCTGAAGTTGCAGATAGAAGAGTTGGTCAAGCAACATTTATGGTTACCAGTTTGTGGGAAATCAGTCTTGTGAAATTTGGTTTCATTCTGATTCATCTTCTAAAAACTCAGAACAAACCAGAAAGATTCTCCCTTGAGCCAGAAATTCCAAACAAAATTTAATTTTCAGAAACAATGCCTCATGTTGTTCCCACTACAAAATCTAGTCTGCAAGATCTTGGCAGCTGCCAACTGGCTTAAATGTCCATCTTGGTTTCTGTCAGTTTTCAGGCAGCAGCTGCAAAACACTCCCAGGATTTCATGTTCCAGAGCAGCCTCACCATGTCCAATGCTGTGGGCAGGCTTCCAGACCTCCTATTGGGTCAGCTTTCAGGTCTGCTTACTGAGGACCAGATTAGTCTGGCAGCCAAGTCAGAAAACCCCAGGAATGTTACTTTGGTGAGGCAACTTGGTGGGATTGTCCTGGAAAGAAAAGCAGGGCACTGGCTTGAAGATTGAAGAGGGACTGGCAGTTTCCAGATGTGTAGGAAGAGGTAAAGACATTCCAGAGCTTCACATGAGGACCTATATGAAGCAGGACTCTTGGGGCTTACAAACTCCCTACTCAACCACTCCACATCTGTGTTGAGCTGCCTGGAAGACCTGAGTGCATGATTCCTGGCACATTTATCCACACGTGCCAAACAGCAAGCTGATTTTCCTTGTATCCTTAGGCATAAGGGTCCAGCATTTCCCAGAGGGAATGTGTTTCCCCCTGTCTAAGCTTGGACTGCCATGTTCACTATCAATTCAGGAAGGGCAGATTGCAAGGCATCCCCAAGGCCACTGTTTGCTTCCAGGGTAAGCCCCAAAAGGTGTTGTCTCCAAGGTGTTTCAGGCTCACTGAACTGACAACTTCTCCATCTCAGGATGCAGGGTACTGGTGAGCAGCAGTCTTTTTTATGAAGTATTGAAATGGACCCTGCCCTGCCCTCCCCTCCCTTCCCACAGTGATATATTCCATTGTACTCAGCCAAATATTTTGAATTCTAGGGATCTTTTAGAGGTAAAGGACTGAATAATATCATGCTTTAGCTGCTCTTAACAACATCCAAGATGTACAGTGGTGGTATAATTCTATTATCTTGCTATCTTTCCTCTGTCTGGCATGACTGCCTTTCATGCAGGAAGTGTTGAAATTCTTCCTGTTTCTAGGAAAGCTGGAAATAGTCATGTACTCTTTTTTCTCTTTTTAGTGTTCTTTTTAGTTTGGTTTAGCTTCCAACTAATTGTCCTGGCTTTCATTTGCTTCATTCTTGGACAGCTGGCCCATGAGCTGTCCACTTTTATCCCTGGCCTGAAAGAGCAATGGAAAGTGCATGTGATGATTGATGAGCAACTGCTATTTAACAAGTCTAATCACTTCTCTTTTTGTTTTAACAACTTCATCTATACAGTAGGGACCTTTACACACAGCAGTCTGCTTCTCTTTAGACTCTTCAAATTCATGGAGATTTAATAGCATCTAGAAGACATGTTTACCTCTAGAAAACAATTATTTGTTCATATAAATGGACGTGTTATTAATAATTGCTCAATGTGCTCATATGTTGAGCGATTCATCAACACTTTTTTTAATGTTGAAAATATGAAAATGTACAGGTCATTTTCCTTCATCTTACTAGCAGCTATTCATCAGGGACTAATTGGCAGAATTTCAGTTAAATGGTAATGTCTAAGAACTTCCAACTAAAGGGATGCATAGGGATTTTTTTCGTATCAGAAGCCACAGTTATAATTCTGCTGCATCAACCTTTCATTCTTCAGTATGCAGGATCTGAAAGAAAAATATTAATGTGATAGAATCTCAGTGATTACCAATCCTGGTTGACCAAGACTGATGCAGTATACTCTTATGTTATGATACAGTCACTATACTCTGATTTTATATAGGACACTGCAGTCAGGACTGTAATAAATCAAGCACTAACCTATGCTCAGAAACTTGCCCCAGAGAGCTCATAATGTGCATTCATAGAACAGGTACATAGAGGGTATTAGAAAAAAAAAAATAAAAATGCCTCTCTTGTAGAGAAACATGTAAGAACTGAAGAATTAAGAAAAATACAACAAATTGTCAGAGTCTTGTTCTTTGTTTTAAGCACAGAAATCTTCCTCTCTTGCTAAAGTATCCATCAGACATATGGCATTATTCAAATTATACAAAAAAGCAGTTTTCAGATCTTGGGACTGTTCATACATGCAGTCATACATGGGGGAACAATTTTAATTTCTGTTCAGTCTCCATGGGTCCCCACCTACAATGTCATGAGGAAGAGTGAAAATATCATGGGCCTCGGTGCACTCACATGGGCTGCAAGGATCTTTGGCACCCTCAGGTCAAGTTCCTAAAGGAAGTTTCCAACTAATGAAAGATGCAATCAGAATCGGAACTTATTTTCACATCCTGATGAGCTTTCCTCCATTTTTGCCCTTTTCACATGTTGATGAGATAACTGGAAGTGGTTTGAGACTTTTACCGTGTTCATTTGTAGTGCCAGCCTTTAGACTAAAAAGTAGTCAAAGTGAAGGGGCAAGTTTTTTTATTTCTCTGTTTATACTGCTTGCATTTACTAGTTTTTACAAAGTGTATGCTAGTGAGAGCATGGTGCACACCTGCATGTGGGGATCTGACTGTTCTCATACTTGTTTACTCTAAATACTCTTTTACCTGATTAGTCCTGAACACTCTGCTTTAGTAGCAGGACTGAATTTGAGAAAGCAGAAAAGATTTGTTAGCTATGGGGGCTTAGCTCATCTGCACTTTTTCTTCTATACTTTTATATTACTCTGATTTCCAAAGATAGGGATTTGTGAAGGATGTTTAGAACTCCTGAAGAGAAAAGGAGATTAGTTTGCAAATATAGTTCTTGAAGTTATTATTCTCTCTACCTTCATTTAACTTGCTCAGAGAATTAGGTAACATCTCATTAGGAAGGTTGAAAGGGAATTGATAGCCAGCATTCCTAAATACATTTGTATTACTGAGCAGCAGGGAAGGAATGTTAAATCCAGTAAAGATTTCTATTCTCTACCTGAACAATGAGTGCAGTGGCCCAGCGATGGGATTCTGTTGAATGACAGAGCTGTTCTTGATAGGACTGTGGTAATTGTGTGGTAAAATGGAATTATATTATTATATTTTAGGCCTGGCTGATAATTATTAGCAAAATTATTGTAATATATGCAAAAACTTCATATCATTTACTCTCCCATTTTTTAATTGAGAGAAAGTGAAATTAATAACAGGCACTGAATAAGTACAGGATTGAGCTGGAAAATGAGAATGCTTCTGGGTAGGAAAAGATATTTTAAGTTTAAAGTGAAAACTGTGGCAGCTGGATATTGTATTTCATTGAACTACCACTGGCACTGATGAACTAGATGGTCCTTTTCTCTTCCTCAGTTCCCATGTCTCCATGCCAGACTATGGGATAAGAGGACACAGCAAGACAATGTTCTTTTCTATTGGAGAACAGGGTATTTTCAAATGAGAAGGTGGAACCAGAGAGAAAAAAGCTATGGTTTTATTCTATATTTCATTAAAGTTATAACCGCTAGACAATGGTCAAAGAGAGATGCAGTTTTTGCTCTTTGCAGGGAAAGAGCTTTGAAAGTGGAAGGGCAGGTTTCCTTCATAGAGTAAAAAAAAAAAAAAAAGAAACAAAAAAGATAAAAATAAATTCAGCCAACAGACTCATTTCCTTCAGTTTTCCAGCAATGCAAATGTTTTCACATAATTCTGTTAGTGATGCAGTGTCTAGACTTCTCAGATGGTTTAAAAAATTAAAAAAAAAAAAAAAAAGCCAGCAGAAACAAACCCTGGCATTAATTCTGGGAATCCTGAAAAGCTAAGTCATTGTCACTGTACTATAGCTCATGTGGTGATACAAAACCACATTGAAGACCAGATTCTGGAATCCTTGCTTATTTCAGATCCATGGTTTAGCATTTGTCCACGTTAAACATCCCATTTAATCTCCCTTTAGCAGGCTGTGGTGGTTGGTGTAAACACTTAACAGCATATTCTGGTACAAGGCTTGTGCATTTTGGCTTTCACCTTGACTGAAAAGGCTCTGTGTCTTCTCAGGAACATGAAAGCTGATGATACAAGGAAAGAGATCTTTGATTCTTTCAACAGACATGCATTGCTATAACACCAAAGTAAAACACCAGAAAAGAGCATTTGCACATAGAATATATGAAAGGCATCTTTAACATTCTTTCCTCGCTCATTTCCGTTTGTCCTTACTAAGTCTACTGATTCTAAGTGTTGTTTGAGGTTTCCAGATTTACTGCACTCTATCTGTTACTATCTCATTTTGTAAATTCTTTTTTGTTTTCTTTATACGGGAAACTTATTCAACGTTGATCAGATTATTAACTGTTATCAGTCTCTGCAGTCTCACAGTACTCATAGTGACCAAGAGAGTTAACGTATCTGCAGCAGCCTCCCTCTAATCACAGCTGTGTTATTTCATAGGCAACTAGGCCTATAAATAGAACTGAACTTTAGGCTGGTTTCTTCTACATTCTGTTAATGATGGCCTTCAGAATTTAAACAGAGTGTGCAGCCAAACTCTTCTGGTGATGTAAATGAAATAGTTTGGTCTCTCAAGAGGCACACTTTCAGGCAGTGTCTCAGCTGAAATACAGTAACTAGTGGCTGATGTAAGGGGTGTTTGCTATGTACCTCAGCTGTTAGGCAGATGCCCGACTGCATTAAGCTGGGCCCGAGGAAAGCAGCCTCAGAGCTTACTAGGGCAGATGAATAAATGGACATTACCTGTGCCACAGTCTCAATGCAAAAGGTCCTGCAAATTCCCTGCAGGTGACTCAGCTCTACCTTTGATGAGTAAACCACATTGTCCTACTGCAGCATGCTCCCTCACTCTGCTGGGTGCAGACAGCTGCCTTCCTCCTGCTTTTTATTTCCCAATGCCTGTCCCCTTTATGGGGTAGTGTTTGCTGCAGGCTTAACACGATCCTTGCTGGAGCCGGGCTGGGACACCCTGCTGTTTGCAGACCTAGAAGAAGTGATGTTGCTCTCTGAATTAAATATGATCCTTCCTGAAGGATCTCATTTTGTCCCCTCAGCCCAGCTCCTCATTTGTTGCCTCCTTGCATTTAACTCTTCGTAGTCACAGAGGTCAGTATCTGAAAGGAGAATAAAGGTGTAAGTGTACATTAACACTCTCATTTTCTAGCTATATATTTTTCCACACATTTCAGTAGTTTCAAAATGGTAAAAAAAATACCAAAAACCCCATAGGAAAAGGCATGAGTAGAATTGTTAATGTAGCATATAGACTAAATTGGTACCTGATAAGTGCAGTCTGAATTTAGCAGTTGAGCATCATAAAGCATGAATTATATTAAAATACTGCACATCTTCAGTGCTGAGCTGAGAACATTAATTTTCTGTACTGTATGGAGAAAACAATAGTTTACAAGCAAATTAAGAGCCTGTTGCTACCAGCAATGTAGTTGTTTTCTGTAGTAGAAGTTATGGGCTTTTAAAGGATCAGACTACTGAGGAAATCTCCCTTATAACCTCCAGATCCATAATCTCTGCCTGCAGAGTCACTATTCATTTTACTGTCAGAAATGAGCAGCTTCTACTTTTAGGCCCACAAAGCCTGTACAGCTGTGGAAGAATGAACAGTGATTTCCTCTGCCTTGTACATACCTTATTGAATGGCCAATCACATCACAGCTCCAGAATCTTTAATCCTGATGGAAACACATGACAAAGAAGGGATGCATTTGGCTTTTTCAGATTCTCTTATTTCAGTGCTCATAATATTAATATTTAGTGGACTTAGCTGGGTGCTCCTGAGCTGAGCATGTGAGTCGTGCTGTCTCTGTTTCACACACATGTGGATAAAGAACGGTAGTGAGTGTGGTTAATGGAGAATAAATGCCAGTGATGGCCTCCTGACATAGATGTCTTCGTTGTTTGCCATCTGCCTACTTCCAAGTTACATAAGGTTCCTGAGGTAGATGGGAAGCCATCTGGAGAGTATGTACATCTACAGGAACCAAATCGAGCTGCTTTACAACAGAGTCTCTCAGCTCAAGGATGTCCTTAGACTAAAATTTTCATCCTGGATGGTCTTAAACTGAGTAGATATAAAATACTTAACTTTTCTTTAAATCTCAGAATAATTTCTGAAGTTCCTTTCCACCTGCTAGAGTGGACTCCACTCACTTTAACAGATCCAGAGCATATTTTTTAATAGAATAGCTAGATAAAGTATCTGGGGGACCCCGTAAGAGACACAGATTCCAGTGGGCTCATTGTATGCTACTGAACAGCAGTGTTCAGGAAGCTTTTTGCTGAAAAAACAACCATGAATATTCATGACAAGGAATTCAACTCTTGCATTATCCAAACACATTGATGTAAGTATCAACAATGACATTGTGCCTTAGAACTGTGTAATCTTTATTTATCCTGTGAGATCAGAGAATTAGGATTATGTCATTCACAAAGGAAAGAAATACATGTAAACTTGCTTGAGCTAGTGTCAGTTATAATAAAAATTAATCTGTCTCCTTTTTCATTACACTGCTAGTAAACAAACTAAGCTAAAGCAGCTTCTCAGCACTAGGCTTCCCATGGTAGAAACTGATCCAGCAGGGCAGACACTCTTGAATTCGTGTGGTCGCAGCTGGGACTCCCTGTGCTGCATGCGAGGGGAGTTCAGATACTGGACACCAATTATGTTTCTCTGAGAACAAAGCTGTAGTTGTCCTTTCTAAGCTGGTAAAGATTTTTACAGAAGCCTCAGTGGACCCTTCAGTGGGACCCTGGAGACAAAGAATCAGTTCCATCTCCCATAATATGTTTAATCATTGACCCAATAACTCTTGCCTGAAATGGTGAGGGTATCTTTACATTCATAAAGAGGAAGACATTAAATATGTTTGGACATTCCACTGAAGGCCACAATATTTGTGCCTGTGATACAGACCACTGCTGCTGTGTGATCCAGGGCCATTTATTAAGCACCAGTATTTTGTAGCACTGAGCCTTGCCTAAATTTTTCTAGGACCAAATTCTTTGCCACAAGTGCTATGACTTCATTTGTGCCATTGGTGGAAATAATTTGGCTAACAACATTTTTCTTTTTAATTGTAGAACTCTAAAGGATTTATCCAAAAAATTGAACCGCCATTGGTACAGACATTTAGACATGCAGAATGTTATATGCAGGGGAAAAGTCACTCTCCTACAGTTCTCCAGGGAGTCTGGCAAGTAACTGGATAACTTTGGTCTCCAGTGCTTTAAATCATTGCTGTTTGGTTGAATTCAGTTAAAACTTATGCAAAAAATAGTTAAACCAGGAGGTGTAAGTATCTGAAAAGACCAGGGCAAGCAGACTTTGGCCAGGGCCACCAGTGACACTGAAGTCAACAGTACAGTTTTCTCTAGAGAAAAAGTTTCCCTTTCTGGCAGTGAAAGAAGCAACATGAAGGAGGCTGGAAAGTAAGATCAGAGTCTGCCTCAAGAGATAAAAAATAATGGAGTGAGAAACTGCACAATCTCTGAGAACACTGCATTTAAAGTCAGCAAAGACATGAGTTAATTCCCAGACAGTTTACACTGTTGTGCTACACAACACAGTGCCAAAGGATTTTGCAAAAATTGAGTGATCTGAATTAAAAGGCAGCTGAATAATTTAATATTTGTGTAATAAGTTGCATGGGTTTGTGTGTAAGGTGGGGAATGGCAGACAACTGTATCTTATAAGAGTCTGAATGTTCATCTTCCGCCAGGTTCAAGGAAGAAAACAGAGGTAGTTCAAGTTGAACAATACCACTTTATTATTTAAATTAATACGTTCAAAAAATCTTTATATATATTTGTGGTAGAAGTGGAGCTAGACTGCATGGATGTTTGGAACCCTTGCAGGTCTTCGGAGAACTCTAAGAATGTGTGCTTCAGGTTAGTGTTAAATATTGACACATTTAGGACAATGCTACACAACAGATGTCTTCCCATCATTTGAGGGCACTGTTACAAGGCAGAGTGAATGGAGCTGGAGGAGCTCTGCCACACCCCGCTGGAGCATTCTCGTGAGCTCCTAATCTGTGAGGCAGGAGAACAGCCCAACTACACTGAGCACAGTAGGGAGAGCTGGCCTAATGCTTGTGGTGGGTTAGCCTTCGTAAAAAACACTATTGAATTCAATTCTCTTCCTAAAGAACAAGGAGAAAGAGCTACAGAAAAACATGGCCTGATATAGGCACAGACACTGAGGGCACTTCTGTCTCTTTGCTCAAGTCAAGGAAAACACTGTGAATTTGGGGAAAAATACTGTGATGGTTCTCAACACCATATGCTGCTCACATTGCAAGTGTACATTTTACATCACATATGATCCTCACTTGCTTTTCTTAATAGAAAACAATTTCACTTAAATACTTTTTATTTTCTTCTACTTGAAAGAATGCTTCAGAATTTAACTGTGAGTTTCATACATATACTGTTGTCATTCCCTTAGGCATTTCTCCAGCATTGCTGCAGTCTTCACCCCACTTTGCAGTTTCATAATGCATGTTTGTGACAGGCATATCAAACCATCCAGTTAGTTTAGAATTGAGGTGGGAGAGTGCTTTAAATGTAAATTTTACTATAAACAGCGGAATAAAATCTTGCAAGCACTTCCTAGCTCTGCCAGGAAGCAAAGCTATGTTTAACTCATTTTAAAATTCATCAAATACATTGTGGGCTGATTCAGATCTTTGGTGTGTCTTTGAAGATAACATGTTGTGGAAGTGTCATACAGTCAGTTGGGGGATTGGGCACATTCTGAGATTCTTGTCAGTGAAGACATGTAGTTAGGACTGGATTGTAGAAAGAAAAGGGTATATATAGATCTAAGGACTTAATATCAATTCGTTATTTGAAAATTTGAACAATGACTGTGGCATTCAGTTCAAGAGCTTTTTGAGAAGTGCTGTAGGAAATCAGTGCCATAACAATGACAAAATTCACATGCACACATGAATTTTAAAAAAGATTGTCTTGTAGTACTTGGGAGACACAGTGTTTCAGAGAAGCTAATATAAATTGTTGCTATAATAATTTGCAGAATTTTCAAAATGCATAGGAAAGATCCCTGGATAATTAGAATTTAGCTAAGGTATCTGTGTACAAAAGGAGAAACTCCAGGTAGATCTTACTCTTGCTTTATTTCTCCTGTCTCAGATTACGCCTATCTGCAGCTTTATATTCCTGTAAACTGAACTGCTGCTGTTGATAGGGCTAAATATAGATTGGAATTAACCTCTCAAATTTCATGCATCATATTTTGTTGGTGTCATTAGATAAGGTCAATAAGACTCCAAAAGATTGTTGATACTGCTTTGTATCAGTAACCACTTATATATATATTTATATATGTATATATAGATATATACACTTGTATATATATCTATATATGTATATATATAGATATATATACACTGCTATCATGTCTCCACTGAGTTTTTTGTAAGTACAAATAGAAGTCTCTCAACTTTAGAGAACAACCTGCTTCTGTCAGTGAGATGTTTACTATTGTCTATATTCAGATATAACCTGAGTTTAAAGTTCAAGATAATGATTTTTTTATAGCTGGGTAAGTTGTACCATTACCTAAAGTCATTACTTAAGAGAAATAATATGCTATACTCTAACTAAAAGTTCTGAATGGGAAATTGAAATAGTAATATTCTTCCAACACGGTTTTATGCATCTTAATTGTGGTTTTCTACTGTTCATTTGCCTTTGATTTGTTCTAGTACATGACTGCTGCTGCACCTATGCAAGGGACCTACATTCCCCAGTACACTCCTGTGCCTCCAACAGCTGTCCCTATTGAAGTAAGTTTATCTCCATCCATGAAAGTAGAGTGAAGGGGGAGCAGAACTTTTATTTATTATGCCTTCTTGCACCTGTTGTTTGAAAGGGGCCAAAAGGTTCTTTATGGAGTGGTGGCTGGAAGCTTCCAGCTTTTTAAATGAGAACTGCACATTTCTTTCTCTTTTTGTTTTCTTTCTTTCCTTTTCCTTCTTTTTTCTAACCCCACTTTTTTATTTTTTAAAATTATTTGCAAGGGCTCTTGTTTTGCATTTGTTTTGTTATACAGCAGGACATGGAATAAAAACATCAGTGATTATGACTATTTTTTCCCCATGTACTTGGGAGGGAGATGGGAAGAGACAGGAAAACAAACCCAGCAGGCAGACCACGAAACCAAAAGAAATTTCAAGAAGAGAAGATTGCAAGAGGGTTTGATGCGGTCCTTAGCAAGCATAGGTAATTGCTGAAACATTTAGCCGCCAGAAAAAGTGATTGAGCAATGGAAACCTTCCTCTTGTATATACAGACGTGGAGGATGCTGCACTGACTGAGTGCTTTTCATCCTTGAGGAAGGATTCGCTCCCTCCCTCCTTGGGGCTGAGTCATGCTGATGACAGTCTAATGAGTAAGTATTTACTCAACCCTGTAGACCACAAGCTGCTGGGAGAGCGTCAGCTTGGCCTCCACTTCTGTGAAGCTTCATAAGGGCAGCTGAGCACAGCAAGAGGAGGGAGCCTTGCCATCCTCTTCCCTGTGTGTTTCTCTTTGGCACTGCCCTCTTTTATTAACAACTTCTGCCCTACTCTGGGGTAAGGCAAGGAGTGCCAGGGTCTCTGTACTTCTGTCTTCATCTGTGTGGACTCTAGATTTTGTGCTGTTACTACTCTGTGCTTTGAGGATGTGAGTTAGTGGTACTGCTGGCATGGCTTCACCAGCAGTCAAGTGGGCTTATTCTGTTTCTTCCTAGTTCCTACAATTATCCCCAGATAAGGTCCCACAGGAAAGGCTACTACTCTTCTGTCATACTGAGCTGGTTGTGTTTCAGTCTTTTTTGCCTCAGTATAATTTTGCCCTAATCCTCATTTGTTTGCAAATACACTACAAATGCCTCTTTTCAATTGCCATTCTTAAGTCTAAATCAGGCAGATCCAAGTCTGAATTAAAAGGAGATGGTGGGATAGAGAGTTGGTTCATACCACGGGGTTGGCTGCACACCATGCTGGCCTCTCCAAATGAGAATTAAGGTTAATTTTAATTGCTTGTCAAGCCCTCCTCACCATCACTCGCTAGTATATTCATGCCTTCTAAAGTAACTTGATGTCATAATTATCTACTATAATAATCAAAATATTAGCTGAATGAATAGCCTATTTTGCTCTTATCCAGTGATGATGATTATTCTTAATATTTATCTGTATTCATGTAGCATCATGAACCAGGACCCTACCATGCTGGATGCTCCGGAAGCAGAGACCAAAAAATACAGTCTCTGCCCCAGAGAGCTTACAATCTCAAGATGAGATGGACAAAAGGAGAAGGATAAAGACAAGGAAGTAGACAGAAAAAGATAATACTGGCAGTCTGCTAAGCAATAGATACAAAGAATTCCTGAAAAATGAAACTGATATTTTTACAGATGCTTTAAAATAAACTACCTGTTGTTTACACGGGACTCAAATAAAAACAAAGCAAGTGCTTTGTGCTCCCTCTTCTGGCTTTGTTGTGTGCAATAGAGTAATAAAGCATGTTCCCTGAAGAGACTTGCTATGTATGTGACCAACACGCCAAGCATGAGAATAGAGGAAAGAAAATGTATCTTGCTTTGAAAGCATACAAAAAACTTAAACCAAGTATTATTCAGACTGTCTAAATAGGATAAGAAATTGTATGTAATGTTACATTCATGAATATAATCTTTTATGTGTTTACTTATCTACTTTTTACAAACATAAATAAAACGGAACTTCATTGGAGCTTTGACTTAGGAGATTGAAGTCTTTAGTGCAAAGCAAATTTATTTTTGAAGGGAGCATGTGTAGAAACAGTGTGTAGAAGAGGGCAGCATTTTTGTAAGGTGATTAAACTTCTGTTGAATGTGCAGTAAAGTGGAAAGTGGTGGGCCCAGATTCTGCCTTTATTGCATTTTAAGTCAAACAAAATAAATGTGAACTCACTGTGAAATTGGGGTAGGTAAGCAAAAAATTAGAAGAGGTATATATACGTTGTGAAAAAGCCAAGAAGTAAAACCCAGAATCCACCAAAATCAGATTTTCCTCTAGCTTTGAATGGACAGGGAACTGCCTTCAAAGAGGAAGATATTTTTCACTGCAACCTGTGAGAGCAAAGTAATACTGGTAGGCTGAGAAAGCTTCTTGTTGCTGAATTAGCTTTCTAAAACTGATGGAGTTTGTTGTGTTAGCATGTGGTTCTGCTACTTCAAACTCTCTCGATCTCTAGAGAAATGCGTGAATGGTGAGATGGTGCTGAGCTCTTTTATGTAATTCACTGCCGTGAGCAAAATTAGTAAGTTTTTCATGTTCTCATTTGATTCCCTAGGGTGTTGTTGCTGATACTTCTCCACAGACAGTAGCATCTTCATCACAGGAAGCCAGTGGTCAACAGCAACAGATGACAGTGGAAACATCCAGTGAACATGCGCCTGCATATTCTTACCAACAGTCTAAGTAAGTAGGCATAGGCTTTGGAGTCAGAGGGGTTTGCTTCTTGATTATAGCAGGCCAAATTTGACTCTCTCTTTCAGAAATATAATTTCTGAATAGCTTTGTTAGGTTCAGATGAATTCTGGATATATAGCAGTGTAATTAGCAAAAGGTTTTGGCTGACGGCCTCAATTTGGCAAAATGTCCTTGAGCTCCTGCCCACAATGATATGCTCTCTAACTGTTTGCTGCTTTTCTGGACTCAGAAGGATTTCAACAACTGTGTTAACAATCATCATGCTGGGCTAAAGCAGCATCTGGCAGCAGAGGTTAAAAAGGGCTTAAATTTTGCAGTGGTGAAAATATTGGCATGGTGCACATTGGCACATGTAAAGGTTTCTTTCTGAAAGTGTAGTTAATGAAGCAGTATAAATTACCCCAAGTTGGTATTTGTGATTGTGCAAAACTGCCATGCAAACATGAAGTAGGCAGGACCTGGAAATGGAAGAAGGGGTAAGAAAGTGGTGGGTAGAAGCACTGTTCAATCTGTCTCCATTCTTCTGCTCCCTTTGTTTACTTCCCACAGAATACCTTGGAAAGTTCAAAATTTATAAACTGACAGCTGTATTTACAACTTCTAAGGTATCCCTTAAACTTCAGAATAATCTCTTCAAACACAATATCTCTTTGCTACAATAAAAATCTTCACAAAGGGAAGGTTACATAGTGACAGGATACTCACTGGGACTGATAAATGTTGGACAGATTCTAGGAAGGAGCACAAATCCAGTCTTTCATTAACACATGTATTGCACACCAGCATCACATTGAAAATAGAATTATACATGTTTTATCTTGGGGAATAAAGTAGAGAAATAGCCAGACAAGAAATGATAGATATGTCAGTCAGTGCATCATGACTCTGTAGTTACAGAGGCATCAGATATGAGCTGGTATAGGAAAGATTAGAATTACTCCAGTTTGTCAATTGCTTTACTTCATTTTTTGACCTCTGGAAGTGGAAGGTGCATTTGTTTGTCTGCTATATAAGTATCAAATGGTTTCAGATTTATGTGGTTTTGACCACCATAAAACAGAAGACTATTTTTTGTCATGCCTGTATCTCTGTGTATGTGCATATTGCAAAAGCAACCAATCCCAAGCTACCCAATTGGAGGCACAGATTATGTATGCTTATCCTTTCTAGCTGCCAGTTTCTCTAGCACCTATAAATAAATGATTGCAAAATACTTACAGAATATAAAAGGCAAAGAGAGAAATATGTGTCTGTATCATCCTGTTGGCTGGTTTTAATGAGTGTGTTTGTAGCATTTGGATCTGATGATTTTTGTATCTCAGTTCCCTTTCTCTTACAACTCAAAGAAAAAGAACTTAGAAGACCTCATAAGGACTTGGGCCTAGAAGCCCTCATAAGTAGCTGTGAGCTGCAGACTCTGGCATTTTTCCAGCTTAGGAGAAAACTACATTGCAATTCTTTGAAATGGGTGCTGTGTTTCTTGTTCATGGGGTGAATTCCCTGAAAATGAGGTCCCTCATCTTTCCTTGTCAGCTACAGCCTTTTTGCAGTGATGGATATACTTGTAATGGCACTGGCATTTATATTCAGAGGACTTTCTTTCTTTTTTAATCAGACAGGCAGATCCACTACAGATTTTTTTATTATGCTTATTTCAGTATTTTTTTAATCTGAAATGGACCCTCTATTTATATCTGCCAGTTACAGGCAGAAATGCAGTGTGGGAAGCTGTAGAAACAAACCAAAATACACACAATCTCTGTCTTCAAAAAATAACTTCTTACAAAATATTCCAGTAACCATTAATATAAAACCAAGTGATTTTTTTAAAAAAATTAAAATGTCATTTTATTACTCTGCTTTTCAAAGGCCACATGTATTAATAACAAACATCATACCAGATATAAAATGGTGATTGTCAACGTGAGATATGAGAAAGTAATTGACATGACTGGATAGTGATTTTGTCAGATACAGGCAAAGGAACAGGTAGACTATATAAAATTATTTCATGGAAGCTGATCAGTCAGGAGGAAACTCATAACGTTATATTTCCTTATATTTATTTTCTTTGCAACAATCATGAAATTGCAGGCAAAGAAGGAGAGAAAATGTACTAAGAATGAACTGGGTGGTATAAGGACTCTGTACTCTCTTTGTAAGTAAAAATAAACCATGAAACTTGGAATTTAAGTTCTACTTTCTAATCAGCATACGTGTTCTTTTATTTAATATGCTGAATGCTGTACTTGAAGATCCCACCCACAGAGTTCAGAAATGGTAACTTCATGGCAAAAACCTGGCTATGTATTGTGTAGATTAAAAACAGTCTGTGATTCTGAGCAGAGGAATCTACTTTATGAGGAAATCATCTTAATTATTTTAGACCACACTCCCATTTTTCCTTGTTAAAATTTAATTTTGCACATAAAAGCATGAAGATTATGAAGCGGAGATCAATGGATATCCTTGTCCCCAAAAAGTATACTCTCTTACCTCCAAGCAAAATTCTGCTGGACAGCATACTCTGATTTTAAATGTGGAAAGAATTATGTTTTTCTGGAGACTTTTGTAGGCAAACTCACTGCCAGGTTAGATTAGAGGTTGTATGCTGTGACCCGTTGGTGATATTGGACTTTCACATGTATGGCAGCCATTCGACCCATAGGGACATTAAAATCTCAGGAGGCAAGCTTCCAACTTGAGTAGTCCTACTAGAAATTATGCATAGAAAATCTGAAGAAAATAGTTAACTCTTGCATTCCACATAAATCTGTTCTTAACATTCAAAATATTAATTTTCAGTTGTTGTGCAATGAAAAAACCCTTTGGCAAATTTAATATGTAACGTTCTATGTTTACACTCCCAGACAAAAAGTTTCCTGGCAAATGTTAGGTCATTGACATTTTTCACTATTTAACTCCTAATTTATTTTTTTTTAAACTAGGCAAAGCAAATGCATTAATGTTTGCAAAAGGAAAGGTGCTGGATTTTCTTCTGTTGAAATTTGGCCAGGAAAGGATTTTTTTCATGTAAGCTTTAAAGACTGTGGGAAAAGCAACAGCTGACCCTTACAGATAGCCCTAGACACTGAATAGAATTTTTATGTAGGTTTTGGGTCTCTCTTAAAGATGTCATACAGTCTTGTTAAAATAAGCTAGATGTGACATATCTTTAAGTGACATGAAGCTTCAAAAATACAAAATGAGAGGTATCTTCTGTAGGAAAAAGGTTGATAATTCTGCTTATTCTCTGTGCTGAATTTAGAAAGATATGACACTATATGATTAATTTTTTTTAATTAATATTGCCTTTAAGGTTTCTGCTAAGTTAGCCTTAACTGGCTCATTAAGCAGACTGCTCCACAGTCTAATTGTTCTTGCCATCAGAAAATGTGTTCTTTCTAGCAAATCAGTTGTATCCTTTTACTGTAATTTTATTTTTCATTTTATTATTAACACTCAAAATAAATAGTGGCACTTATTTTTATGAATATATTCACCCTCTTATTGAATTACCTGTGAAAGATTTACACAGTGTTAAGCCATTTATTCATCTCATTTCAATGTAGTTAGACTGCCTATTAATGCCTAGCATTCAAAGAGTAAATTTATCTGCTTAGGATGTGTTAACGTCCCCAAAGTACGAGTTCCCTATTTTTGCCTGACTATTTTCAGCTTAGTGGTGGTATCATATTTAAACAGCTGCAAAGTTAGTTTAGCTTGGATAACTTTTAAAGGGAATTGGGTGGAAGAAAAGGAGAGGAGGTTATTTCAAAGTTGTTTTGACTTAATGACCACTTTAATTCAATTGTTTTTACAGACAATAAACAGGACTGAAGAATGTCGGTCTGAAATCTTTGCCTTGAATGGAGAAACTTCACTGAACAAGAAGTTGGCTTCCAGTTTGCACAGGCGTCAAATGAATGCTTTTTTTTTTCTACCTTTCCCAACGAAAACAAAACAGTGTTTTTATGTGCTGTGCAAATGGTTCCGTCATGTAGTCTGACAATTTTTTTTTGCTATTTTCTTTTTTTCAACTAAAGAAAAAACCCAGAGGAAAAATGCTGGGTTGACATTTCATCTGGACGAACATTTGAATTCAGAATTTACCTGGAGGTGTAGCTAGATTTTTCTTTTTGTTTTTTTTTTTAAACAGAAAAACTGATGATGTCAAGAGGGAGCAAGTTGCGATGAAAACCAATTGTCTTCCTCAAAAATTAAGCTACTCTTTTTCTCTCATTTTCTTTTTCTTCTTGTTTTAAATCTAGAGTATTTTTTGGTTTTTTGGTTTTTTTTAAAGAAATGTTTAGGTAAGGTTTATCTTGAATCTTAATTGCCTTAATTTTAAGGACGTCAAAGGCTCTCAAGGCAAGCTGTCAACGTCTTGTTAGAAAACCCGAGAATGAATTGAAACTGCTCACACCGGTGCTGGTGCAGAAGTTTAATAGACTGAGTTTTTGGGGTGAACAAAAAATAAACTGTACAGTTTAAAAGAAAATGATTTTCTTCTTTTGAAGAAAAGTTGATGATAAAGGAACTGTGGCAACTGAAAGGATTGGAAAAATGCTGGGACTTTTATGAACTTTGTCTTAAGTGTTGACAGAAAAAAATCTAGAAGGCTAAAGCATTTTACAGTAAAGTTATTGAATTGAGAAAAAAACTTGCTGCATTATAGAGAATGCAGGGTTTTTTTCTTGCAGAATGCAGATTTTTTTATTTACAAAGCGTGATCGCTAGCAAAAGCATTAGTGCTTTTTATCTGCAGTCTTTTTTATGAGCTTTAAGAAGTTTTTAGTCTGCTTTGCTTGTCACATTGCAAAAACCTAGCTTAAGAGCATTAAAAAAAACTTAAGTAGATAGGAGCTTATGGTCAAAAAAGTGCAAAAAAAGCAATAGATAGAAGAAATTGTTGACAATTTCTGTAGTCTTTCCTAGTTGTGAACAAATGCAGCCTATGGATGGCCTATTTTATACCAAAGATGAAGTGACACCCTAACGCAGTCCAGAAGATAGAGGGGTTTTTTTCTTTTTTTTTTATCTTTATTTGACCTACATGGCCGGACCAGTTCTTACTTTCTTGTTTGTTTAAACTATCTTCCACTGGTGTTTTACATACTGCATATGTTTATAGTGGAAACTTCAGAATAGTTGGTGTCAGAAGCTGTCCGGGTTTTTGATTATATGCTTTGGAGAACATCTCAAAGCAAAGGGGATTGGGTTACCAACTAATCTGTCCAGGCAGGCTTTAATTTTGGTGAGTTTTTCTCTTTACTTACCTGATCTTTGGTATTTCTACTGAAAGAACAGTCTTCCTTCTGAATTCCAACATACCGATTCATTTCTTCACCTCAGTCTTTGTCATCGTCCAGCATGCATAGCCACCTTAATTCTGCATTTATTTCTCAGTGTTGCATTTGAGTTGCCAGGTAAATATAAGAGAAAGGAAACTTGATCTTTGTTCTCATTTTAGCTTTTCCATACAAGTAGAAATTTCGAAAATCATGTATTGTCATGCAGGCAGGAAGTTAAAAATTATTCTTCTCTGCTATGATTTCTGTTGTCTTAATATGTTGGCTGACAATCACTAATTATTATAATTAGGCAAATTTTAAAAAAAGAAAAAAAAGGCACTAAATTTAATCCATCAAAACGTGTTTTAGGAATGACAGTTATTTTCCATACAGAAATCTTGATTATGGCCCTTACTTCTTCCAAACAGACAAATGAAAAAGGTGAGAAAGAAGTCAAAAGATGATTTTTTTCCTTAAGGAGGCAGAAGTGAAGCAGCATTTCAGTATATACATACATACACACATATCAATGTGTAAAAATTAAACCAAACATTTTTAAACTTTCCTCCATCCAGAAGAGAGGGGAAGGCTCATCACATATATTGTGGTGGATTAGAGACAGGGTATCCATTAAAAATAAGGAAAATAAAAACATATGTATTGGATCAATCTGATTCAGCTGCCCTATCTTAAAAAGAGATCTGTGTTTCCCTAACCTGACTTTTTTGGGGAAAGAACACAATTATTTTTTTAAATTGATAAAACAAGATCGTATTTTTTAACATAGTGGGAGGGGGGAGGGGGTTTCCCAAGTAAATGCTGCTAGGTATGCAACATAGAAAAGAGAGAAATGGCAATTTACATGGTTCTTCAACATAGAAAGGGGGCCTGATTTTCAGAAGTGATAAAACTTCTGCTTTCTCCAGAGTAGTTGTTGATATTCAACACTTCTGAAAACCAGATTATGCCAAAGTAAAAGAGCAACATCATCCACAACATGTTTTCAATTCAGAAAAAAACCCCAAACCTCTCTTTCTGTTTCATGTGCTGTCTCATTACTTGTTGCTTTTTAAGAGGGACACTTGAATTTCGTCCTTGGATAAAGGTTCCCTCTTTCTTTAGAGGGCATATGAGGGAAAAAAGTCAATCTAGCCTTATTTTCTTCCTTTCTACACATACTCTCTTTCTGTCTGTCTCTGAATTATTTGTACAAATGGAGATAAACCCAGGCACAAGTCAGTTAAATATGAAATAAAGACATTTGTTTCTGTGTTAGTTCTAATGTGACACACAAAAAGTCTCATTTACTATCAACAATGAGGCTACAAGGTAGCTACCATGTGGCTGATGAATATGCTGAGGTACCTTCTTGTTTCTATTCAGAACTCTGCTGCTTTATTTATACATTCAGAAACATTTCTCTTATTTTTTTCAGCAAAGTTAAACAATCTCAGTGTTTTTTATTAAGCCAGGCAGGCAACACGATATCACAGTGCCTGTCACTTTAAAGTGTTTGAAGTGCATTCTGTATTAGACTTGTTCCCTTTCTTTTCCATGCTATAATGTTCAATAGTGTTTGAAATCAAAGAAGTAGAGGAAGAAGAGGAAATAAAATGGACCCCCTAAACACAATTCAATTCATCATCTTACTGATCCCAAAAAACCAGTGAACTGGTACTTGAAATCTATGAATTGTAATCACTGTGAGCCTTGAGTATAAACAGTCATAGATCATAAGGTAAGAAAAATGCTTATTTGGAGCTTACAAAATGCTCAGAAAGTGGTAACTCATTTCTAAAAGTTAAAAATGAGATAAAAGTGAACAGTGAAATAGCAACACAACTTGCTACAAGGGTGTTGTCACTTGGTGGCCTCTGAAATCTTAAACTGGTTTTCTTTATGTTTGTTCTGGCTAATATGTTTTTTTAAAGTTTATTATTATGCTCTGTTTAATTTCTGTTTTCCTTTTTTTTTTTTTTTTTTTTGAAGACCTGAATTTAAAAAGTCAATATCTTTGTCTGTCTTGCCAATTTAGCTTTAAATATCAAGAGAGTTCCTTCCTGAAAGATTGCAGAAACCACTCTAGATGTCTAAGGCAATGGTGCCTGGCCCAGAGGTCTAGAAGTAACTTCAAATCCATAAACTGAACTGCGTATGTACTTTCCATCACACCTGAATTCTTGTAAATAATCAAATCTGGATGTTCAGGTTTGGTAATTTTTTTTTTTTTAACCTTAAAAGATAAATACAAAAGGGGTGTCAGAAAACTATGAATTATGGCTAGAAAAATTCTGAATACCTGGGCTTGTCACTTAACATTAAGGAAAAAAAAAAAAAGGCACAGTGGAACTGAAGAGAGTATTATATTTGCAGGTGCTGACCCAAGTGTAGATCAGGGCACTGAAAAAATCTCACTGTTCCCACTGAGATTGCAGAGAGACTCTTCTTCCTATCTGGCTCTACTGCTGGTTTTGTAAGCACTTTTCACCTGTGACAGTCAGGCCTCAAATTGTGAATGTCCTCTTATTGCCTTCCAGTGAAACAGACTCTTGAAATGTCCTTAGCCTGTGCTTACTTGTATAGTTCTGTTTACCAAGAGACTGCCTTGGTTGTGTTGGTCAAGAAATTCACCGTAATGCAGAATGAGGCATATCTGAGAGCAATTGCATCACATTGTATCATCTTCTGCTATGGATGCATGCCCAAATGTGGAAGATAAAGGCTGGTCATTAGAGAAGTGAGGGCTTAAACTTTAAACAGGCAATTGGGCTGTAGCATTCGAATGGATTTTTACTTGAGTAAAAATCAAATGAAGGGTATTATTTATGTATGTGTATGTACCAAAACTCAGCAAATTTGAGGAAGCCTGCATTGTAATAAAGTTTATTTTTAATATGTCATAGTATTTGGATCTATATTATGATGTTTATGGTACTGAAGATTGAGACTGATCCTAAGTGTTTAAAAAATTGCCATGCTTCATGGTTTTAAGCTTGACGGTGCTCCTCATGCCACTTCATTTTAATGCTGAGGTTGACATGAGCAAAACAGGTTTAGGCAGACTCACTTAACTCCACCTATAGCAAGAGTCATGCTAAAGAGTGATAATGTGCTTAAAGTAATGAATCGATCCATTTTTAGTCATGAGACCAAATGTGGTAGTTGAAGATAGTAATGTTTGATACACGCATGGTCAACATTTCCTTTCAAAACTTTATTTAACATGAAATTGGTCCAGATATAAAAGAAGTGCCCTAGGGTAAGAGATTTTCCTGGTCTTTCTCTGTAGCCCGTGTGAACCCAGAAAACAGTCACGGTGTGATGGAAATGCGAAACAGAAAACAACAAAACTGCTGATATTTGGTGCATTAGTCTTTTCTGTTTAATGGCGATTGATTGACTCTAGTAATGAGGATTCCTTTCATTTCTGATATGCATACACACAGTCATGCACGCACACTTTCTCAGAAGGAGGGCTGAGTGAGCAGCAGACTTCTCCCCTTCAGTGGAGCAGATTTCTAGAATCTCAGCAAGCAGCAAAGATGCAGTGTAAGGAGAGTTATTTTCCTCTCAAAAAGAGCACCAACTTTTTCTATATTGCTCCTGTCACCCAAATAGGCTTGAGCTCTATATGTACCCTAGAGATTTATTCACCTTTGTGCCTCAAAGCAGGCAGAAGAGACCCTTTCTTCTCCCCTTTATTAACATGCTCTTTGTTAAAATTGAACAGAAAATTATGCGAGTAAAGCTGTAAAAGAAATTAATCCCAGTGCTGGTTCAGATTTCCATTATAAGAAAAAAAAATCTTGTGTTTATTGAAGTTGTTCAGTTCAACTGTTAATTCCCCAACAAGGACAGCTGAGTTCTTTCACCGTAATAAAAACGTGTAATGAAGTGGAAAATGTCAGTCCCTGACAGGTTCACAAACCCATTTTTCCTTGTAGGTCCAAAGCCTGCAAGGTGTAAGCACCTTCCATGATCTGGATCTGTTGTCCTTAAAAGAGTACCTGCCCAATGTTAATTTTCTGCCTTTAAGTGTCTTTCTCTTGGATAATAATTTTATGAATTTGGTGAAATTTCAAGTTGGTTATATTTTTAAAAGCCCAAAAATACAGCCTAAAGAAGAGAACATGATGTTTATGTAATTGAAGTATTATTAAATATGATGTATTCCAGAGTGGAAGAAAATTCTACTATCTTTTTGAGGCAAAACAATTTTATGTAAAACCAGGAAGTGTACAGAATTCATTTAGGAATTTTAATTGTTTTCCTTTTTAAAGGAGAATGAATAGATTCTATCTGTAAGAAAAATCAAAGCAGCTTTGAAAGCAGATGAACTTCCTATCAAGAAAACGTGCATCAGAAAAATGGTTCAGAGGTTCTTAACAGCCCTTACAGACTTCACTGCAGCCAAAATGTAGAATACAGAACCTCTGTGATACATTAAATTATGAATCTTATTTATATGGGCATCTTTGTGCTGATGTCTCAGAATGTCTCTGAAAGATCTGTACTGCTATGATTTTTTTTTATGTTTTCCATTTGTAACACAGTCCTAAATAGCTGCCATTTTCCCACTCCTGGGGCTTTCTGTAGATCAGTGGATGTTAGGTTTAAACTTCTGTTTTCTTTGATGAAGCTTTCAATAAAAAAATAAAGAAAGAAAAGAGCTGGGTGACTCTGTGTTCTTGTGGCACCTTTCTGGAGAGGCTTCCCAAGGCTGTGACTCTTGTGCTGAGCACAGAGGGAGCAGAAAGGCTTTGCAGCAAAGTCTGCACCCTCTGCATCTTCACCAAATGGAAGGGAGGAATCAGAGAGACAGAACAGCTCTGCTGCCCTGCCAGCAGCACAGCCACCCTCATGCTAGGAGGTGAAATACAGGAGGAAGTGTTTCTCACACCAAGACTGAATGTATAATGCTGATGGGTATCTGCTGTCCAGGCTCTCAGCTGTGCACCTGCCAGAAGAACACTGCCTCTGATTCTGAGGTTTATTTTAAGGAGTTACTTCAGGGCAAAAGTTGCCACATGGAAGACAGAAAATCTTTATTTGTTGAATAAGTACAGCCTAAGCAGTGGTAGAGCAAGCCATACTTCATCTTGAAAGGAAACTGGAAAGTAAATTGCCTCTTCAGCCATATCTCACAGGGAGCAAGAAAGGTATTTGGTGCACTCCCCATGGCTGCTTCACTCAGCAGCTCTCTTGTTGCCATGTGCATTTCTTCCCACCAGGCAGTTTCTGTGGCAAAGGTGAGGATGAGGTGGAAGGGTCCAGCTCCAGTCTCCTTCCCAGCCAAGTGGCTTTGTTCACAAGTTGAGAATCACTGAGTGCTCCTTTTTACCTACCAGGAATGTGCCTGTCTCCTTCAGCCCTTTGCATGTTTTGTGGGATTGCCTGCACACTTCCTTTTTGCTTTGTTTTGCCCAATGAAATACACACCAGTGAACTTCTAACTCCCTTCAGCTTAACCAGAAAGAAATCCTTAGAAGGCAGAGGAATGAGATGAGGAAGCAGGTGAGAGGGGATTTTTCAAGTGCACCTGTGCTGAAATGTGGATTGCTGCTGGCCATGATGATTGTGAGAAAAGGAGGAAGGCAGGAGGCTGAAGATGCAGCCTGCCTGGAACTCTGAGTGGTGGCTGAGGAGGTTGGAGAGATCAGCAGAAAGTGGGACACTGTGTTCCACTAACACAGATGGTGAAAGGTGGTTTATATCTGATGTTCTGGTGTCAGGTTCATCTTTGTCACTGCCAGGATTGCTCCATTTTCAAGATCATTCCACTTCAAGCTCTACTAAAAGGGAATTGCTAACAACACCACACATTAGTGGTGTTGGTTTTATTGTCTGTCAGTTGGCTCTCTGTTTGCATATGGAACCAGTCTAAAGGAGGTTTGCATCAGCTTCCACAGAAGTTCAGGTTAGAAGGTTTTTTCTTCTCATCCTCTTGGTCCCACTGTCAGTGTCCAAAAAAAAGAAAAAAGTTAATTGGAAAATTATATGATTGTATCTGGCTTAGCCTTTGAATTAAAATAACAAGGACAAATGGGGTTTTGTAATGTGTGACACATGTTTCCTCCAGAGGGCAAAAGCTGTTTTTATCAGTAGTCTGCATCTGGAATGGATGTCCATGACTTCCATGTGGAGAAAGCCATGTCCTTGGATTGTCACTCCTTGAGATTTCAAGTAGAGAGGAAGAGAGAGAACAAATCAATAGCTGATGTAGCATAAATTTAGGACAATTCCATAATTAGCAGGTTTATGTAAATTTTAATTCTATTATTTTGAATGACCAGAGGTTGCACATTAAGAGCAAGTGGGCCAATAAGGATCAGCAAACAGAAGCAAAGGGTCAGGAGCAGACAGGACTGCAGCAGAAGTTACTGGAAGTAC
The DNA here is from genome assembly GCA_013397095.1 of Sterrhoptilus dennistouni. Taxonomy (NCBI): domain Eukaryota; kingdom Metazoa; phylum Chordata; class Aves; order Passeriformes; family Zosteropidae; genus Sterrhoptilus; species Sterrhoptilus dennistouni. The sequence continues at coordinate 1,575,131 of VWZU01015099.1, forward strand.
TAACCAAGCCATGATTCAAACCAAAGTGTCCACCTGACTGTTGGCAAACTTGGTGTAGCCTTTGTCTGTGCCTCAGCTCCTTGGCCCATTGGTGTCAGTCTGATCTTCAGCAGAACACTGGGAAAAGGCCTCCATCTGGCTCAGGTGATCACAAACCATGGCTTGTGGCATTAATGGCTAGCAGAAGTGGTCCTGAGGCTGCAGGCAACAGGGGAGAGTTTGTGCCAGGCAGATAAGGAGCCTGCCTGCAGGGGAAGGTGCTCCCAGCACATCCAGACAGGAGGCTGCAGCTGCCCACTGCTGCACGCAAGGCAGGCAGCCCTGGAGATGAGAGGAGGGATATGGAGACACCATATCCCTCCACTTAAGCCCTCCCAGAGCCTGTCAGGTTGGGGAAACCCAGGGTCATCAAGGTTTGTTTACTAATGTTACAATGTTCCTGAAAATTCGGCTTTTTGGCAAGATGCTGTGACCAAACCACTTCCTTCCTTTTCAAAGTTTACATGTATAGGCCTCTGCCAAAGGTGTGCTCACTTTTAGCAGAAGCTTTGCACTGGTACCTCACTGAACTTAGATGAAGGAGCATAAATTATAGCTACATAATCTACTAAATATTTGCATTGCTTGAAATGGAGGAGTTGAAAGTCAATGCAGTTAAAATGATGCAGCAATTTTTAAAGGTTGAATGGGCTTATGTTTATAGTGTGACTAGCTGAGTCCCTAGGTTCTGCTGCATGGAAATGCTGCTAAAAAACAGAACTGTGTGAGAAAATTATATAAACCATGATTTACACCTATTATTTGATTTATTTTACCATTTTTTACTAGTCACTACATTTTCTGTCTTTTGTGAAATTCAGCCATGGACACACAGCCAACTGAAAATTGTGTAAGCTCCTTGAACATAATTCCTATGGGATCGAGTTCCATGTTTTTCACTCAGAAATAATTTCCTCCTTATTAACAGTTGTGCTACATCACATGGCAGCTGACGGGGATGCTCTATTCCTCAGGTAGAGGAACTTTTGCCTGGTATTAATCTTGTATGAAATTCTCTTTAGTGGAGTCCAAGCTCCTCTGAGCTTCCACACATCATCTTGTTTTTTTCTAGTTAGTCTTGGTGGCACATGAAGTTGCACTGCCAACAGAGGAAGGGGCAGAAGCAGGGAAGTAGACACATCTCCTCAGCTGATACCAAGACACAGCAATTCTTAGCTGAAGAAAAGAGCAATCACTCCACAGCAAACTGAGTAAGCCACCAGGAGAAGTGGAGAGCTGACCCAGTGCTTCCTTTCTCCACTTGTGCTGCAAGTTCCAGGTTCGTTTCTTAGCAAGCACTCTGACAGCCTGGCTTACTTGCTCTAGAGGTGAGCTTTTGAGAAGCCCAGAAAGTTACCATTAAAAAAAAAAAAAAAAAAATCAGTTCTGCAATGTTTCTTCCCTGTTTTTCAGTTGTGACCCTTTAGTATTATGTCTCATGCATGCTTCCAAAGGAGCAAGTAAATATTTATTGCAGTAACACACAGTGGCCTCAATCTCTACCAGGTGCCACGCAAACAGAAAAAAAAGACATGTTCTGCTAGGCTTATGAAAGATGGAAAAATGATCTGCCTAATCTGTTCAGTGATTCACATTTCTGCTAGACCCTGTGACACACCTGAGTTCAGTGGGATTTGGTGCTTTTGGTTACTTTTCACGGCAATAGCTGGGCTGGCTATAACACAGAGTTCAAGGACTGCTTTCCAAAATCTGTTTCCCTTTTCACATACTGATTGCTGTGAGGGCTTTGGGATGTAAACAGCTGTTTGCAGATGCTGATTTTTGGAGAATATCCAATTCTTCTTTTTTCCAGAAGAAAAAACATTAAAAAGAAACCTCTACTACTGCTTAGAAAAGTAGAGTTACCCAGTAGTTTCAGTGCCACCAAAATCATCTTGAGGTGTATGATTCACCCCTCTGCAGACCTGTATGGCGAGGATGAAATATTTCTTCAATCCAAAAAGACTCACGCTGGGGGCCAGACTGACCTTTACAAGGTACTAAAGCTTTGAGCGTGCTCTGAGTAGTGATGAGTGTTGTCTGTAGCAATGACTGACACAGGATGCTCACAGCAGGGTTATTTCTGCTACACAAGGGAACTGAATTGTCTTTGTAGAAGAGCGCCTCACCTAAACATAACTTTAATGTCTTGTGCAGTGAGCTGGCCATAAAATTGGCCCTGCTTTTGTGTTTTGTATTTGGAACAGGGTTTGCATTGGAAGTTTTTCTGTTTTTTCTGCAAATTACACTTTCTCCTTGCCTTCCCTTGGAAAACAACCCTTTCCATGCTCACTGCATGCTGGAAGATACAGTGACACTCCGTGTCTGTACTTCTAGTGAGGATCTGCCCCTGTACAGAGGCATGAGAGGCCCCTGGACAAAGAAGGTTTTCTTCCACATCAAGAGCTTCCCTGGACTGCAGCAATAGTCCTTCCATTTGCCAGTCCTGCCTGCGTGAAATATGTTTATTACTGTAATATATTTCAGCTCTTGCAGCCAGCTTCTCTTGACAGGAAGTCCTGAGAACAAGGCCTTCGTGTCTCCTTTCCACCAAAAGAAAAAAAAAAATGGGTGTCAGAAACTTCCTCCAGCTGTGGAGACCCAGGATCAGGGAATTACAAAAGCAAAAACTTCTGCTTTTTGGCTAAATTATAGGTGGTTTTATTAGAACTTCCTGCTCCTCCCAATCCACTTCAAGCTCATTTATCTCTCCCTTCCCTATGACACATCCTGTCTGACATGCAGAGTGTAACTTTCTGAGGGAATTTCTATTACTTGCCTACACTGCGCCAAAGAGAAACCTTCAAAAAGTATAGCTTCAATGAGCTATAACCACACTGCATTCTCTGCTGGGAATTTTTCAGTTATTTTTTCCCAAAGCATATAATTTTTTGTTAAGCTTGGAAAGAATTCTCATTAAAAAGTAGGGACTTGAGCATCAAGGCTCACTGTGTTAATGTGGACTGTTTACTTCAGAGAAGCAGTTTGTTTAGTTTTGTCCAGTTGTCTAGAATATTTAATACTCCTACACAACAGACAAACTTCCCAAAGAGAAGAGGTATAAAATAATCTTCCCTAGGCTTAGCAAGGTAGTAAGGCTCTATCCTATTTTGCCTCTCCTTTGGAGGCTGCTACAAAAGCACACTCAGAAGTGACCACAAGCTGCCCTTGTGAATTAACAAATAATTCTGATTAATTCTGTGCACAGATTCAAGGGAAAGAACTGAAGCACCATGGATGCCTGAGGTTCATGCAGGCCGTGAGGGAACAAGGAAACTTGAATAGTAAATAGCAAGACATCAGCATCTGGCCCAGAAAATTGTCTCTTTCTCACTGTGGTATAAGCAAGCTATCACTTTATCAGTAAAAGGGGCTTAGAAACACAGGATGAAAAATTTTATAGCACGATTACTTGTTCTGGTAGTGGTATCTACAGTCATCCAAAATAAATTATTTACAAAAAAAAAAAAAAGCCCCAGTCACTTTCGTCTTTCAGCTACCTGTGGCTGCCTGCCCCCAACCCCAGCGCACACAGAGAAACGTTTAATCAGCACAGCTACACCTGTCAACAAACCTTAGCAGAAGTGCAGTGAGAGACACTGAGTATTTCAGACTTGTTTCAAAAAAGAGTTACAGAAGAGTTGTGTGATGAGTTTGTTTGCAGACTAAGCTGCTGACCAGAGTCAAGAAAGATGTCTGCTTTCCATCCTTTGCAAAGTTCTGCTTTCCTCTGCCCCTTTATAAAATGTCATTTAGGAAAGGCATTGTGCTGTGGATATGAATGTATGTACATGTGTATAAACAGATCCGGGATAGTCTTACGTGATAGGGTGCATTGTACTCATTATAAGACTTTTATAATAAGTCTTCTTTAACCCAAACTCCATCCTCAGAATTCAAATGAAAGAGCAAGCTACAGAGCTGACAACCTGTTTATTTCTTCCTACAAGAGTTTCAGTGATAAAAACTGCTTGGTAGCAAGGCACACGTGCACAACATGCCTGTCCATTTGATCCACACCCCTGCATGCCAGTGCCAATTTGGACTTTTGCCACCCTCACTTGTAGTGGCTGCAGATGCCATTAGGTGCAACAGACACAGCAGAGATGTAGTCTGTAGAGAAGAAAAAGCGTTGAAGTCCATGTCTCTAGACAGGAAAAATAACCTCTGTGCAGAGGTCAGAGAAAGACCTAAGCAGGGGAATCTTTTCACCATAAATAGCACCAAAACCCCTTCTCAGTTCTCTCCCATACCTTTACTTAAGAAGCCTTCAATCCTCCTTTTCTGGAATGGAATTCATTACTGCTTCTGTCTGCACAGTAGCTCCCTGCAGCACTGTCTCCACTTCACACCCAATGTGGATCTATTCAAAATATTTGGTGTTCCTGTAAGTATTGAGCACTCAAAATGCAGAATGCCAGTAACAGCTGAGTGTGTGCTCGCGGATCTTGGTCCAACACGGCACGATTCCACCATGGCAGCTGGCAGCTCCAGTAAAACTCTCGGGGGCCTCATGAAATTACTGACATGAAAGTAGCATTTGGAGCAAGAAACGGAACTCATTTTTCAATTGACATTAAAGAGGAAATTGTTTTAGTGTCAGTTGATACTGCCCAGACACATTTTCAGTAATTAAGGCTCAGAAAAAGCAGTGGAAATACCTATGAGGTGTTCTAAGAATGAAGCCAGAAGCAGCGTATGAGAGGTGCCAGCTGAAGGAGTCTCTGCGCTGAACGTGACATGAAGTGGGAAACCTTATGGAATACAACCATGGAGAGAACAAGAGCAGCCCAGAAGAATCTAGCATGGAAAGAGCCTAAATTTTGCTTTTGAGTATGGTATGAGAACACAGGAAAGACAGAGGTGGTTTCAGAACAGTGGTGCACATGGGTCATGTAAGGTATTCTTGTGACATTGAGGTAAGGAGGAAAAATCGATCCTGTCTATGCCCTCTTGCCTCAGCTTTGAAACACGTGTGAACCCATTCCTTCCCTACATGTTGCCAATACAACATCCATATGTCACTTGGTTTCTCGTATTTGTATTCTTTCATGATACTAGATTTCACTCCTCCATCCAAATACAAACTTTGGAGGTTTTTTCAAGAGTTTAGGTCTTACTTTTTTGCATATTATATTTTTTAAAATCACAATCATTTCAGAGATTCCATTTCACTTCATACATTCCATTATGCACAAAAAATAGGTGATATTCCTACCATTTTACAACCAAAAACCACTGAAAGTGAGCCTGACTAGCAGTATGAGAATACTTTCTCCTAATATAGAAGCCACAATTCCCTGATAGATTTTTCTGCTGTATCTCTGTGATAGTTGGTGATGCCCCAGGTGAAATTACTTTGGCTTCCCTTTGTTGGCCCTAGGCAGAGGTGGATATCTAAACAAGGCAGATACTACCAAATCCCAGAGTGTATATTTTTGGCTGTTGATTACCTAAATAATTTGCAGATGACCAGACACACTCAGCCCCTACTTTCCACACTCCAAGTTTGTGTCACTACCTATGCACAGAGTTTATTGTTGAGTGAGGATGTGCAGCAGCACCCCAGAGAAAAGAGCACCTTGAGACCACAGGAGATAATGTCCATTTTGAACCTGCAAAGAAATCACTGGGGCTGAAAAGG